>CAIGRP010073969.1:0-27681 GCA_903798385.1 Fraxinus cuspidata | reverse complement strand
ATGTGGGACTTTGGTCGTATACCAAACATGAGCTCTTGGATTCGAAATTCGTAAGAAAAATGAAAATTGAAGTCAAATTTTGTTTGAATATCTTTTTCGATTTAAATTTCTAGGAATTCCTAAAACCCCATTTCAACGTCAACTCTTGTATGAATTTTTTTTTTCCGATTTAAATTTCTAGGAAATTCCGAAAACCACATTTGAACGTCGGACTGAGTCTTTATTCATCATGCATGTATATAATATAGAGATATATTCTTATATAATATTTGTTATTTATAGTAAAACACGCTGGTGGTAAGATGTTTTTCTCTTGATCAGGGTTGACTTCATTTTCTGATCAATTCGGTTTCTGATATTGGAGTTCTTCATCAAAGCATGGAAGGTAATTTCATTTAATATGTAAATATTTATTTTTTAGTAATACAGTTTTGCCGTGGAATCTGACTCATATATCAGATTTACTACCCAATTAAGATCGAAACAGCTATTAGTTTTTTGAGTCCCATATGCTAATAAATTTCGAGTGTTGAACTTCCTCATCTGAAGTTTTACACCGTTAGAGAGGTCTTGTGCGTGCATAAGTGATGGTACTCTAATTTATTAATTTAATATCTCAACAATGCTCCTCACATGCGAACGACTGGATTCATTTTATATGAAAGGTCTTGTGCGTGCATAAGTGATGGTAGGGACATTTGAACACAAATAATTGTACATGAAATTTATAAATTTGGGTATTGCAAAACAAATATGTTTGTTATTTATTTAAACAGTGGCATTGTTTTTTCGTGTAATGTTCCATTTGTTAATATCAGTTGTAGCACAAGAAAATAAGGGAAGCATTGTGAAAAATCAGTTGTTGGAGGGTTGTCAGATAACAAAGCTCACATGGAGAATTGATAACTTCTCTAGGTTAAATGTAAATAAGCTCTTCTCTGAGATATTTATGGTCAGTGGATTTAAATGGTATGTTTTGAATGGAACGGTATTTCTCGACTTCCTTTGATTGATTTGTATATTTTCTATGTTGTTGGTGACTAATGACAATTCTTTTACCAGGAGGATCTTTCTTTACCCGAAAGGGAACAAGGTTGATGATTATTTGTCCGTATATCTCGAAGTTGTTGAAGAAGCTACAGCACCAATTGGGTGGTTTATAGATACTGATGTAACTTTCAATGTGGTCGACCAAATTGATCACAAGAAGACTGTTGATCGCGGTATTTATCTGCATCTATCATGGTCACAATGACTTCCAAACTAAAATCTTTTGAATAATTAAGTTGTTGAATGACCTCGATTAAAAGTTGAAGCTGTTAGGGTCACATTTTATTGCATAACGTCTTCAAATGCATCTTAAGACTTGAATATGGGGTTTTTTCCTTTCCGAAGAGAAATGGCATCAATTATTTTGCTTTGGATGTTTCAGAAACAGTAAGGCATAATGTACGTATAGAATATCAACTTACCTTTTTATTTCCGTGTGAAATCAATGATTTCTGGCGTCCATAAAGGACATATTTGTTAGGAGCTTTGCCCTCTTGACCTGTCACGGCATGTTACGTGGATGAAAATCAAGTATACCCTTATAATATTAGGTCAATCTGTGATCGAGGGGATAAGTGTAAGATATGATTAAGCTCCACACTTTTAAAAAAACCTCTATATGCCCTTACAAGGTAAATCTTGTTCACATTGAAACTCGGAGCATGACCTTAAAGAAGTTTGGGGATGCCAATTTAAGAAATATTCCTGACCTGTTTTTCATCCGTTGTCTATGCAGTCTTGAAGTTGTTTAATCAAAAGCAGTTTTTGTCATAAGCTTTGAGTTGGAAACTAAGCAAATTCGAATTTATTGTCTTTCTTGTTAAGAATATGGAAAGATTCCTGTCATCTTCGTGATTGTCATATTTTTTAAATTTCGTTTGATTATTTTTCTAAAAGTTTGATTGCATAATCATTTTAGAACTTTCCTTTTGTAACCCTATAAATAGGGTGGTATCCCTCTTTGTAATTTGTTTACAGAATAAGTATAATAAATCTGTTGCTTTCATTGTTTCTTGGTCAGATTGTTTTTAATTCTAACAGTACTCTGCAGACACAAAATGCACATTCAAGCATGGGCATGTTAGTTGGGGATTTGCTACTTTTATCTCTCTTGATAAACTGCACGATCCAGGGAGAGCTTATCTTTTTGATGACACATGTATAATTGAAGTTGAGGTATCTGTGAGTGCTATTTCTCCAGTTTCAGGAAATAGAGTAAGTTAGTGGACCTAAATTTATTGAGAATAAGGCTTAGTTTGTTGTTGTTGTTTCTTGATTTGGTGCTTGCTTAAATTGTGCACCCATTTTTAGGACCAACCTGCTGATTCTTCTGTTGCTGTTCATCCGAGAATAAATAACCCCCTTCTCTTAGATACTATGGATTCTATTTACAGCAAGGCTCAATCATTCCTTAAGTCGACATCTAAGAGATCTTTTAGCTCAATATCTGATTCTACCATCACTGTCACTGGTCGTAATGCTCAAGACAATGCGGGTTTGGTAAAACAACATTTTAACCAGTTGATATCACTTCCCTTGAATGATTTGGCTGATCCCAGTCATGAAAGTGCGATGAGAGAATCTTTGTTTACACTTGGCAACGACCTTACTTCATTTTCCGAGGAACAGATCCAACAAATCGAAAGGTTGTATTGAATTACCTCAAAGGTTGAAGCTATAATAGATGGGACAGGTTTATTTATTCAAAGCTCGTCTTTATCTCACCTCCTTGTGTGAGTTGTTTTGACCAATTGCCTGACACATATGCAATTTTCATAAACGGGTGGCAGCGATACTTAAATTCAGAACCTTGGTTATGATATCATGTTAAACCACATCATCTAAAAGTCTAAGATGTTATATATACAAAAAAATTATTCATTTATTTTATTTTGTCTTCAACAGGTTGAAAGGTGAATTTCCCAGGATTATTGAAGACTGGAGGGACTCGGTTCAGGATCTTGTTGACTGCCAGAATTTCTTGTCAAATTTCAAGAAGACCGAGAATTTACTCGAAGATGCAGTTAAAACCGAAGAGGGAATCAAGGCTACACTAGACAAGTTGAGAACCAGAACTAACGAACTTGAAAAAGAGCTGGAGGCAGCCAGAAAAAAAGCAAAACAGCTTGCAGAGCAAAGACGAGAAGCATCGAAAAAAACACATGAATTTTATGTTATTGCAAAAGATCAGAATGTCGAGATTGAAGTCAAAGAGCTGGAGATGGCTCAAGCAAGAGATGAGTTAGAGGATTTGAAGGCTGAGTGGGATTCCATTAGATCTCATTTCATATGATCCATATGCTTTTGTAACTGTTTCTTTCATTTTACTTCTGTTTCATCAGGCAATGGGACTCGTTAATAATATTGTTTGATATGAAGTGTGCTATTTATTGCTTGACATTCACAGTGTTATGTGTTTTTTGGCTTTCTTGTATACACTTCGGGAAAGTTTTTAGTAGTTAAGAAAAAAAGTTTTTTTTTTTATTTAAGGGAAATTAAGTTAGTCACATGCATCTTCATTCAAAAAATTTACAACGATATCTCGGGAGACATCAAGCACAAAAAAAAAAAAAAATCCCGTAAAGATCAGAAGGCATGCTTTGCCAAAGCATGAGCAGCTTGGTTGGCAACCCTCTTAACAAAAGAAACAGTAACATCTTTAAATGAGGTTAGCATTTTCTTAAAAGGATGATGGTTCCCTCCCGGGCGAGAGATCGTGGATTCCAAATAGCATTCACCGTTTTGCAGCAGTCGGATTCAAGAGTGGAAATTTCGAGGCCTGAAGTGTAAACTTCACCCCTTTAATGATTGCCATGAGTTCCTCTGCTATAGGCGATAAAAAGCTGGGATGAGCTTTGGAGGCTGCAACCAATTCACAAGACTCATTTTTACAGATAACCAAACTCCTTCTGACCATTCTTCATAACTGCGACATTCATTTTAAGCTTCCCCAGGGTAGGTGGCTTCCACTTACCTGCAAGGTGGTTCCAGTTGTCTGTGATGATTCCCGGCTTTCAACCTTACATATCACCTCCTGGAACTCTATCAAAACTGCTGCTGCTTTTGGGAGAGATTGTTCGAGTTTTGCCTGAACAGCCTTCAAAGATTGATGAATTCCCGGCATTCCAAACACTCATGAAATCACAAGAAACGTCTCCAAATCTGCATGTGGCAGCGTTCTCCAGGCAACGAGAAAGAGTTCTCCAGCACTAGGTTGTTTGAATTACAGTACTAACCGTGAGAAAATGCTGATTTTCCCAAACCTTCTGCGCCTCCTGGCATCTAAAGACTGCATGGAAATGGCATTCGAACCAGAAACGACATTTGCAGCAGCTCATCTCTATCGGGATATGCAGGGAACTTAGGGTTAATTTTGTGGGCAGAATCTCATTATCCAAACAAAGATCTTGATCTTGTTTGGTATATTCAGATTCCATAAGGCTTTCCACCCCGAAAGGGGATTTGAGCATCCTTGTGCGCTGTTCTTTCTGAGAGAGAGAGAGAGAGCCAGTTGGTACCCTGACTTCACAGCAGAAACTCCTGGATGACCGTGAGGTAGCAGAATGGCTTCAACGTCCAGTGACCAAAACATTTCAGAGATATAAGAGGAACATTCCAGCTTCCATCCTGGAGCAATAGATCTGCCATAGTTAGAAAAGCCAGTCACCGTGGGAAGGACTGATTTGGAGAAAAGAGTAAGGGTGAGGATCCATGGTGAGGTGAAAACTGAAATGCTTCTTCCATCCCCGAACCTCCACCAAAGGGCCATGCTTAATAAGTTCGCGGCCACACAAGGTGCTTATACGAACAGCCCTCCTTGCATTTAGCACGCATGAATGGGTAATTAGACAAGTATTTCGCTAGAATGATCTGGGCTGGTAATGAGTCGGGAGACGTGAGAATTTTTCAAGCCTGTTTTGCGACAAGGGCTTGGTTGAAATGCACAAGACGTTGAAAGCAAAGCCACCCCGAGCATTTGGTTCACACATAGCATCCCACAACTTCCAGTGTAGTCTGTCCTTTCCATCCTTATTCCCCCACCAGATAGAGGCAGACAACCGATGGAGCTCATCACAAAGACTTTGGGGGAGTTTGAACACCCTCATGGTATAAGTCGGTATGGCCTTAGCAACCGCTATAATAAGAACTTCCTTACCCCCTGTCGAGAAAAAAATTATTTTCCGCATCTGAAGCCTGTTCCAAACTCTGCACTTAACTCCCGTAAAACACTTATCTTGCTCCGCCCAATTATAGATGACAGTCCAAGATAATTACAGTGAGCTTGTACGTGCTCCAGTCCAAGTAACTCCAAGAAAGATCTTTAAGGATCCTCTGAAGTGTTCCAGATAAATGTCATGGCAGATTTAGTCATATTAACTTTTTGGCCCGAGGCTGATTCTTAAGTTTCAAGAATATCTTTAACAGCCTGACAGTCTGGTTGGATCTCGACAAAAAACAATGCTATCTTCAGCAAAGAAGAGGTGGTTAACTTTCGCCCGCTGGAAAAGTCTAGAGAGCTCCTCCGTGCAAAGAAGGAAGAGGTATGGAAAAAGGGGGCAGCCTTGTCTAAGCCTCTGCCAGGGTCGAATGCATCCCTGTGGAGTACCATTGATGATGACCGAGAAAGTGAATGTAGAAATACACTCAAGAACTAGATGTATCGTCACATCCAAAATGAAGCCCCATTCAACGCGGTCATATGCCTTACTCATATCCATCTTCATAGACAAGTAAGCCACATTCCCGAATGTGCCTTTTCATAGATGCAGCGTATAATTCTACGCTGCGTCTGACAATATGGAATTAGATTCTTACAATAAAAGTCAGTGAAAACTAATCAATTAATTTTTCAAATACCTCTTTCTTGTCAGGACGAATTTCTTGTTTGCATTGTAATTAGTGATGTTTATTATTGCGTCCCTCTCTAAACATATATTTTTATAAATATATACTCATGGTTAGATAACTTAGATTCCTTATTAGCGTTGACTTTATTTTCCCTATTTCGGGAAAAGAGTATTGGAGTTTTGGTTTCTGGTTTATTATTGTCACTTTGTTGCTGTGAGGGGGTTTATTTGGTTAGAGGTTATCAATTCATGGAAGGTAATCAATTTATTTATTGTCTGCTTTTTTGAATTTTTAAAAAGTTTTAATAAAGTTTTACTGTTAATCTGTCATATATTATCAAAATCAGCATGATAATGTAAAATGAATGAGTGCATTTTTTTTATTTTTAAATTTGATGCTGTCTCCTTTGGTTGCTTTGTGTATATCTGATTTTGCTTTCTCAGAATGTGAAAATTTGTTTTTCTGAATTTCAGTTCCGTGATTCTTCCGAGATTTACTCAGTAGATGTTGTAATGCAGGAAGCAGTAAACCAGGGGGAAATGAATCCGTGGAGGAACTTCATACTTCAACATTTACTTGGCGGATTGAGAATTTCTCTAGGCTAAATGTGAAGAAGAAATATTCGGAAACATTTGTCATTGGAGGATACAAATGTCACGTTTGATCTTTTCCTACTCTACCGAAACACTTCATTTGCTATTTTGAGTCTTGTAACTGACTTTTGCTTTCTTTTCACAGGCGGATTCTTGTTTTCCCAAAGGGTAACAACAATGACTGTTTATCTGTGTATCTGGATGTTCCAGATTCAGCTGGTTTAGAGTATGGGTGGAGTAGATAGCTCAGTTCGGTCTTTCTGTAATTGATCAAATGCACACTAGGTACACGATCAGAAAAGATCAGTACTACCATTCAAACTGGATTAACATCATATCAGGATTCGCAAGAGAACTCAAATAGGTTTCATCTGTTGTTTCATAAATTTCATGGAAATGTATTCCTTCCACGATGCAGATACTCAACATAATTTCAATGCCCGAGAAAGTGATTGGGGTTTTACAAGTTTTATGCCATTAACTGAACTGCACGATCCAAACAGACGCTTTCTTGTCAATGATACATGCATAATTGAAGCCAATGTTTCTGTATGTGTAACTGTGAGTCGGCCGTTGTATGACTCAAAAAAGGAAACTGGTTTTGTTGGATTCGATAATCAAGGAGCAACTTGCTATCTGAACTCTCTCCTCCAGACTTTGTATCATCTTCCCTACTTCAGGAAGGTTGCTTTTTATTTATTATTATTTTTATATAGAACGTGTCTTTGCTCCCGACTTCTATCTGTCTGTCTGGTGTAAGCAGTTTACAGAGACGTTTTATATGGATTAAAATATTATATTTGGGTTTTAGGCTGTATGTCACTCTCCCACCACTGAGCATAATATGGCATCTGGGAGCATCACTCTGGCCCTGCAGAATTTATTTAGTGAGCTCCAGTCCAGTGACAACACAGTCACGACAAAGGAGTTTATGGAAGCGTTTGGATGGATTACATATAACTCTTTTCCACAACATGACGTCAAAGAAATTTTTAGAACTTTATTTGAGAAACTGGAAGAGAAAATGAAGGTAAGGCAATGTTCAGTAATTATTCTGACTTCTATTTTACTCATACAGGATTGTGGACATTATTTCTCATTTTCTATTGTTATCGTATTCTTTAGAAATTATTTGAGGGGCACCGTATGGACTTCATCGAATGCATCAATGTGAACTATAAATCTACCAGGAGGGGATTATTTTATGGTATTGTAGAAATTAGACGTGATCTTAATATTGTCAACTACTGCCATTATTATTATGCAAAACATACAACTGATCACTAACATTTTGTGGCAGATCTTCAGCTTGATGTCAAGGGTTGTCGTGCCGTTTATGCCGCCTTAGATAAGTATGTTGAAGAGGAATGTCTTAAGGGTGATAATAAATATCATGCTGGATCATATGGCTTGCAGGTTTGTAGGAGCATATTTTTGCAAGGTGTATCGCTACTCTTATTTCTTTGACTAAAAATGATGCTGACATATTTTAAGCTACTCAGAATTTGGTCTAAATTACCTGTCCTTGGAAGGATACGGGGGTATCTAGTGTCATTAGACCTAAGTTGAGCATGATTTTGGCAGGAGATATGTGGATGTATAAACCTGAAAGCACTATTTTTTTGACAGTTACTGTACACATATTTTCAGACATTTAACCATATTGATAAAAACTATGTTGATTGTTTTAGAATGCTAAGAAGGGTCTCTTGTTCATTGACTTCCCCCCAATTCTTCAGATTCACCTGAAGAGATTTGAATATGATTTTATATGGGACACTGTGGTCAAGGTCAGTTTGCAAGGCTTTTTTCGTTTTTTTTCTTTCCCTTCTCTAATCATTTTCATCTGAATGGTGCTTCATTTTACCTTTCTTTCCTACATTGCATGAAGAGGGATTACCGAGAACATCTTTCGTATACAAGTTGAACACATGGCTGGCCGAGTGAAAAACAATGAAAGAAAAAGAACAATGCATGAATCATGTCCGTTAAATTCACGTCACTAGTAAATTGAGAACCCAAAAATGATTTGTGGACAAATTAGATGATCCAAGTGAAATATATTTTTCAGAACTTGATATTCGAGTGAACTTTCTCTTTTTCTGATATATTTCTGACATATGGGAATTTCTACATTCTATTTTCAACATCATTATGAATAACATCAAGAAATAGAAGAAAGAGAATCAAGAGACTCTTAATACCTTCTTGTAGATTTCTAATAGTGGGTGTCATTAACATGTTACTTTCTTTTGGCATGTTATATCCCGCGTAAGGAAGGTACTTTTGTTCATTAGGAATGTCTAATAAATTCTCCATCGTGCTGTGTCCAGGTCTCTTTTGACCTCGTATTCTTTCATCTACTTTTGTAGCCCCCAAAATCTGACATCATATAGTAGCTTCCAAGTGCAAGGATTTTAAATGAATTAGTCGCTAGGCTGTGATTATATTGTTGATACCCTTCGAAATGATGTTAAGTCTCACATGCTCCTTAAAGCAGTTAAACGACTATTTTGAGTTTCCCCTGGAACTTGATCTGGATATAGAGGGTGGCAAATACCTTTCGCCAGAGGCTGAAAGAGGTGATAGAAACCTTTACACTCTTCACAGGTAATAAATGCTGCTGTTCTTATGATCACGAATTTCTATTTCTTTAATGTCTAGCTCTATTAGTTCTAAAATCTGATTTTCAAATATCAAAAGTATATAAAATAACATCCTCTGTCACTAACTCTGCACTTTGGTTTTGTACTTGTAATAACCTGTGTAGAAATAATATAAGTTGTAATCAGTGGTGTTGAAACTATATTTCTATGTTGATCCAAGTTTAAACTGTTAGAGAAAGAACAAAATTATGTATTTAAATTTTATCTTCAACATATCCTACCGCGTGCAGGCTGGATCTTATTTTTCCTCAATGGCCTGATGCTTTATTTGAATTACCTCATCCAAAAACTTAAACAAGAGAAATCATAGTTATATGTTTAAGTTGTGTCTTCAACAATCCATACTACAACATTTTGTCCAAACTTTTTGTCTACTCGAATCAAATCTACCATCTATTTTTTAAAAAAGCTGTAGAAATTTAAAAACTTTACTAGGGGGAGGTCGGGTTGCAACTTTGCATGTTCATACTTGTCGAGTAAATCTTCGAGAAAACTTTGATATCGGGCTCAAAAATCAACCAGACGGACGCCAAACGAACCAAGGCTCGACCCACAAATTTAAACACTTGGTTGCCACTATGGTTTCCGCCCAAGTATGGAGATGAAGATGGTGATTATGCAGCCACTATGCTGAAAGAAAAAGTAGAAGAAAACAATGGTGAAATTTCTCGAAAAAACCTCCAAGCTGGCTGCCTCCTCTTTCTCATTTTCTCTCCACTCTTGCGCACACCCAAATTCAAACTCAAGGGGGAAAACGGCCAAGGCAAGTGTGTATAACTCTCGAAGGTCACTCCAATTATGGGCCAAGTTACTCTCTAAATGGGCCAATAATAATCCAAAGCCACCAATCAATAACCCAACTCAATAACCACTACTCGGACTAAACTCATGGGCCATCCTAAAGTGTTCGAAGTTATTTCCAGGTCGAGCCATCACTTTGGTGTCGACAAAATTCCCGATATCGATTTATCATTATTGCCCGAATTTATTGGGTATCAAAAACCCACCAATACCTACATAAGATGGAGGAATCATTTATGCTGAATGGCCTTATATACTTCTTTGTTGGAAGTGTAGGATTGTTCTTTAATAAGTAGGAGCTTGGGGGAACCATATCTTCTGGCAGAATGATCAGTGGCAGACGTAGGATTTTCATGCCGGGGAAGGGGGGAATACATATATATTATGTGAGTATATTAAAAATTTCTAGAAGCAGTTAAGAATAGATGTTAACCATTCACAATCTCTGTATTTGCACATGGCAAATCCAAAAATGTTGCGAGGCCAATTGCCCACCCCGCTTTCATGTGGCTTAGCCATTGAGAATGACACTTATTAGAAATTTATTCTATGTATAGTCCATACAAATTTAAATTTGATGTCTTCATTTGCACACTTTAACGTTCCAATTGAAGTGGAATTCATATCTTCATCTTTACACTTGAGCTACTTTCTGTTTGATGTTAAAGTCTTCACAATTTGTTTACTCATTTCATTTTACTTGCCATATTATGTGGTTGACAGTGTTTTAGTCCATAGTGGGGGCGTGCATGGTGGACACTATAGTGGTTTTATAAGGCCAAATCTTTCTCATCAATGGTAAACATTTATTTCCTTAAAGTTCCCATTTACTTCGCAGTCATGTTTCCTTTTGTCAGCATAATACATTCTACACTATCCATATAGAGTTCTGGAGATTTTTTTTTTGAGTAGACATTTTATTATGATATGAAGTACTTGACATCATCTAGCAGCATTCACTGGATCTATATAAAGACGAGGCTACTAATCCTAATATAAGAAGAAAGGGGAAAATCGTTAAATTTCCGATCGCAGAACATCTATATCAGTCCCCAAAATATGCATGACTCCCAGTTTTACTCCATTGTTGGATTAGGGTTTCACATGGATGTTTTCTCTGTTATCAGTTAGATTGTGCCATTGTATACAGCTCCCCAGTTTTATGAATTTGGAATTGAAGAAGAAACATTTTGTAACTTGAAGTACATTATATGCTTCATATATATTTTATCTTGTTGTACATTTTGTAAATTGTGATGCATAATAGTTCTTTCTGTATTAACCACATTGCATGATTTGTTCTGCAATAGCATTTCACATATCGGGTGACCTTGTCTGTGTCAGATTTATCTGTCCAACGTAGGTCCTCCTATAGGTTAGTTATAAACATTTTAACTTACTATATGCAAATACAGAGATTATATACACATGATTAGTAAAATACGAATGGCTTCCAGGTATAAATTTGACGATGAACGAGTGACCAAAGTGGATGCCAAAGAGGCATTAGAGGAGCAGTATGGCAGTAAAGAAGTATTTTTCTGTTCATTGTTCATTTTTTTCAAGGTGGATCCTTATGTTTCCAGAGCTTATATTTCATTTTTTAGCTGTTGCTGCAGACAAACTCTGGACTTAATGACTATCAAAAGTGCTCAAATGCTTACATGCTGGTATACATACGTGAAAGTGAGAAGGAGAAAATAATGTGCAATGTAGGTTTACCTTATGATATTGTCTTCCATATATGCTTCATTAATCTGCCCTAACTACATTGAGAGCCTTTCCCAGAAAAGCTTGCAGAGTGAAGATGGACAGAAGGAGAAAAATAAAAAAGATGAAGAATTTCTGACTGTAAAGGTTAAGTCTTTTCATTCTTCCTTTCATTGAAGGGCACATGTGTATTGCAATCACAATTGGCTTTCTTCACTGAAAAACTATACGATAAACATTCCCAGGTAGCACTTGATGAAGATATCAAACAGAATCGAGATCTTGACTTGGTAGATCATGATAAAGTTAAAAGTTTTCATATTCAGAGACAGACACCTTTTCAACTTCTAAAGGTATATATTTCTGATATGGCATTTTATTTGTTTGAAACTAGTAAAAGATGGTAAACATTTTTCATACAGAGATCAATTGAAAAAACACAGAAGAATCATAGTTTGGAAAGACGAAACCGGTGGTAATAATATGGAATAAAATGCGCGTTTTTCAGAGTTCAAAGTTGAAGGAGACTTGTTTAGTCTTTTTCATTTTATCAAGTTCGTAAGTTCAAAATAAATTCCAAGAGATATTTATTCGTTCACGTCCTTTTGTAGCCTAGATAATATGGGACAAATTTTCACATTAATATTCATGATTGTACATTCTTGACAAGTAGGAATTTCAAATCATCAACCCTGCCATCAAATAATTATGAAAGAAAGTTGGTTCTCATGATAAGCGCAGTATAGTGGCCCATGTTTTTTTATGTGCCTGTCATATTACTTAACCATTGTGCATATAGCCTACTGCCTACATTTGGTGCACCGGATTAGGCCGTATAAAGAATTTAGTATAAACAGATAGTTCCAGGTAGATGGTATTATGGTAAATTAAGGTGGATAATATTCTTTAGTTTTTCATTCAAAAGGTATGCACTATCAACCGTATAACATAATACGAAGGTTGGAGATGGGTTTAGGCTGGATAAAAAATGAGATGGTAAGTGAAATTATTTTATATTGTAATACACTCACATGATCGAGTTCCTAGAATGCGCCATTTTCTAGTTATAGTAGCAACCGTGATAATGTCTAATCGATAAGCTGTATGCAGGAAAGAGTTGCTAGTGAATTTGGTGTGCCGGTGAAATGTCAACATTTTTGGATTTGGCCAAAACACCAGAACCATACACGTCGTCTTAATGGGCCATTGACACACGCTGAGGAAGCCCAAACTGTAACGTTCTGTTTGCATTTGAGTACTTCTACAGCTGATAAATTATATTGCTTTACACTTCTGATATATCTTTAACATATGTCATTGCACGATGTGTTCTTATTTGGGAAATTACATTCCTAGTAATTAGAGAAAGTGGCATGTGATCTTTGTTTCGTAAATTCTAAAAATCGCTTTCCTGTGCAACTTCTGAACATTAAATTTTTAGTTTTTCACAGTTGACTTGACTATCAATCGTGACAGTACGGAAGTTAAAACCGATTTATTATGTCATAATGACTATACTACACCCATTGTATTTTTTCCATTTGGTTCTTTTCTCCATCTTTGCCTTTTCAATAACCAGTTCTTCAACCACTAGCTACTTCTTGGTATTGCCTTTAAACTAACAATCACCACCCCCATTATCATTGGCTACCTAAATTTAAATCCTGGAAGAAAAATGTTGAATCCTTTTTTATCACTTCATTCAATCTAGAGTTATATCTACTTTACCAAAAAAATGTAATTAAAAAAAATGAAAGGTAAAAAACTGCCAAACAGATTAGAATACCTTCTCAAAAGTTATTAGAAATACCAAAAATATCATGACACTTAAATTATGTAAGCTGATCCAGCATATTGACAGTTGATAGAGTTCTTATTCTGCTGAATCTAATCATAGTTTTTCTTTAATTGTAGATTGGACAGTTGACGGAAGCATCTAACAATACTTTTGATGGAGTGCTGAAGTTGTTCTTAGAAGTAGAGATTGGACCGGTAACATAGTAACTGTAGTCTTACCAATTTAGACATAAATGGCGTGTTTGGAATGTTGGACTAGATGGGATTCGCTAGGATTGAAAAAGAAAAATTAGTGAGCATATTGTCTATTGTACTATTGAGCATTGTCCAAGTACCAAACATGCCCTAAAAGTAATATCAGTATAACACTGTTGGTGATTTTCTGTGTGTTGATCTAGGATCTACATCCTATTCCTCTACCTAACAAGACAGAAGATGACATTCTACTCTTTTTCAAGCTTTATGATCCTGAGAGAGAGGAGCTAAGGTAATCATTCATCAGCTTCTTCACTGATAGAGAGAGAAATAGATGGACGGAGGGAGAGGGACAGGTAGAAGGAGAGAGAGTATATATCTGCATTCTATTTTCACGATGTTTTTTGTTTCTTGACACAAGTGTTTTTTTTCTTAATGCTGACAGGTATGTCGGAAGACTTTTTGTGAAGTTGGCTAGTAAGCCGACTGATATCTTCACTAAACTAAATGCAATGGTTGGCTATGCTCCCGATGAAGAGATTGAACTTTATGAGGTTTGTTCCACAACATATTTGGGCAATCTTTAAGATCGTGTTTCTGTTGAACCTTTGTACAGAGAATAATTCTACCTAGTACCCCAGCATATCATGGTCCTGTTAATGGACCATAAAACCTTGTATGTCACAAGTGCAACCATCTACACTGGTATTAAATACCACTTATCCTAAATAACATTACTTAGCGATATATTCTCTTACATCAGGAAGAAAAAACTTAACATGCGCAGTTGGATAGCAGTGCATCGATTATATCAAACTAGCAGCTGCATCGACTTGAGCTGCATTATTTATTAAACAGTGTACTTCTTGGTCTCATGGCTTAACAAGGGCATCTTAGGTTTAGCATATTTATTGGTCTCATGGTTAAACACGGGCGTCATAAATTTAGCATATTAGTGCAGGTGCATGTTCTTTCTTAAATATTTTTGGTATACATCGTCCACTTTTTACATATCTTAATAGAGATATCACCGTTCTACACGTTAAGATATGCACATCCATAAACCTGAATTCTTTTGTTTATTACAAATTTGAAGTATCTTAGTTTTTGTTTCATTGTACTTAGGAAATGAAGTTTGGAGCTTATGTTGTATGTGAACGCATTGAGCCGAATTCCACATTTCAATCTACCATGGTAATTGTTAAGAACGTTTATCAAAATTAAGATTTGGATGGGCTTTTCTTATAAAATTTCCCCTTTTGTGCAGCATGTGGATGGGGACATTGTTTGCTTTCAAAGATGTCTTCCATATCATCTGAAATATCAGTATCCGGATGTTCATTCATTTTTGGAATACAAATCTAATTGCCTGGAAAAATCCCTTCCAATACTTGATGAATGTAAGTGGAATACCTGCAATCATATCCCCAAATTTTTTTCCCGCCTTTCCTTGTGTGCTTCTTATTCTCTTGCAAATCCATTGAAACAATTTTTATTTTTATATTTTTGGTAAATTTTTACAATTTTGGAGACTATTTCTTACTTTATCAGCCACTTAACTGTGTAATGCTGCGGCTGAGTTAGGAGCAACTTCATTTACGATGGATAATATATTAAGCATTGATGAATATATCCTCATCTGATAATCAGTATTAGACATGATTACGATGGATAATAGATAAAACTTCTCTTCTTTAGCTATGTTCAATTCTATCCGATTTATCTTCTCAAACACGTCATTAATTTCTCTCATGATGTAAAAGAGAGAACCCTCCCCACTCCCCAATCAAGAAGCTGGAGGGGCCCTCCATTCCAATGTGCCGATAAGGATTCTCTATCTGCTCCCAAATTTATCAGACTTAAATTTTTGTTGTTGCAGGAACGGGGAACCAAGCATAGAGAAAGACGCAGTTGCAGAATTACTTGCTCTTGGCTTTGGATATTTCAGTTTGGTTACCAAGAATAATGGAGTATTAGATGCTCTAGTCATACAATAAAAACCTTTGATTGGGATACTTGACCAAGGGTAAAGCTGTTTATTTTCAGCAAGATATAAACTTTACTTGGCATCAACTGAGGATAGTTTGTCCACTTGGATTTGGATTATATTGCAATAATCAATGTTACATTCACAATGCTTTTGAGTGTATACAAGATGCACATACATTCACGCAGAATATCATCCGGTAATGTAAAATCATTATTTTACCATCCACAGATAGATAGATAGATAAAATTAATAAAATAACATCATTTAAAAATCGCAAGTAAAGTTGAATGCAAAACGTCGTCAATAGTCTATCAACAATGGCTCCTAATGGCATTTTAAATTCTAATTCAAAACGTCATTTTATGCTGGTTTTAGTGACCAAAATTATAAAAAACATTATAAGTTCAGTAAAAAGGGAGCAATTTGGCTAAGTCAAAAGGAGAGCAATGAGACTCACAAAATTATAGTTTGTATTAAAAACTGATGTCTCTATATAGATTTTTGCCATTAAGTGAACATGGGATGTATCGGCTTACAGATAGACAAGCTAGTGCCTAATATCATCAGCAACTCCTAAACCTTACGCGCCAAAGTTCTCTGTTTTGTTGCATGCTGAACCAACTTTTCCTCCACCGGAAGACCCTTCCGTCGTCTCACAGCATCAATAAGCTTTCTTGCTGTGTTCTGTGGCACACTGGATCCATCTCCAAACTCTTCGATTTCCTCTTCTGTTTTGGGAACAAAAAAAGGGTCCTCCGAAAGTGCTTCCCAATGACTGAGAACAAGCAAAGCACTTGATGCGCCAGAGGTCCATCTCCTCAGCTCATCTGCAAAGCCAAAGCTTTCTGCAACAGGAACATAGGCATGCACAGTGAACAATGGAGATCCTTCCTGCATTTCTTCCTTGATTACTTGAGCACGCCTTCGTGCAAGTACAGCATACATTGATCCCAAGTGTTCAGTTGGGGTGTTCAGTTCACAAAAGTACATGGCTTCAACAAGCCGAGGTTTTCTCTGGAGTACAGCCGCCCTGCAGGTATCCTTGACGACTGTCATTACTTGTCCTGTGAACATTCCATAATTTTCCAGTTGCTGACTAGAATAATTATTCTCGTTTGTCTGCCCAACTATGGGAGAAACGTAAGCCTCGACAACAAAACCCAAACCCCACATAGGTTCGTCACACAATGGGCCAGCTGAAGTAGCCAACTGAAATCCAGACAAAACACTGTTCTCTAGACTCTGTGCTTCTTGTAGTAACATTTGATCGTCTATAGACAGTTCTTCGACCGATGCATCACTGTTGCTATCAAAGTCCACAAAACCCAATCTATCAGATACATAAGGACAGCCCTTGATAAGAACAGAACCTTTTATGTCATTTCCTTTTGTATCTAGAGTAAGGAGAATGTTAGGACCAAACTGTCTAGGCCCTAAAGCCCACATCCTCTTAAAAAACTTTTGCCACAACATTCTATATTTTTCTGCCCGGTCCTTGTCCATCTCTGCATTCCCAGACAAAAACTCGTTCTCCACAGCATCCATCATCCGTTTTTTGAGTGCTTCAAATGGATTTTCGTCTTCCACAATGCCACCTCTCGAGGTTTCCAAGTTTTTACAAGCCTGTCTAGACTTGCCTCCTATGATATCTCCCAGCAGTTCCGAACTTTCTTCAAGCAACTTAGTAAGTAGAATTGGAAGTTTCATGACCTGCACCCGAATAACACACCTACCATTTGGTGTTGTTTTCTCAACATACTCAGAGCTCCCACTCAATAACTTTAAATACTCTAATGGATTAGTAATCTCTCCCTCAATAGTCTCCTTATAAGAAACAAGGGGTGGAGATACTTCTAAGCTCACCTTTGCAAACCTCTCCTTCAAATCTTTAATGCATCTCTCTAGATGAACTTCTCCTGCAGCAGAAAGAACGTGTTCTCCTCTAGAAGAAACATTAACCTCGACAAAAGGGTCTGCACGGTTTAGAAGCCGCAAGCCTTTCATGAGTGCACCCATATCAGCAGGATCTGAAGGCTCAATTGCAACTTTCAGAGTGGGTGAAACCTGGAAAACCATGCTTGAGAAAGGCCAGCAATTAATTGTAGATGAAAGAGTAGCACTTTTCAATATATGCTGGCCAAGTCCTCGAATGGCAACAATATTCCCTGCTTTAGCAGAGGTCAATGGTTTCAATCCCTGACCCATCATTAGATATAATGATTGCAACTCGGCTTCCTGTACATGCTTCTGCATAACGTCCCCCTTCAATGGGTCATATAATGCCGACAGCACGAATACCCTCTGTCCTGCATAGAGAACCCCACTGAAGATCCTGGCAAATGCAAGGAAGCATTCTCCTGACTCTTCATCCTCTGCAGAATTGTTCAGAGTCTCTCCACGAGGAAGCAACTTCCACGGAATGGCAAACATCTTAGAGACAAATGCAACACATGGCGAATCAGGGCTGGAATCACAGGTCTCGACAGATTTCCTCACAAGCTCAGCCTCTGCAAGCACATCAGAGCTGTTCTCATTATCCAAGATTTCTCTCTTAGGTAGCAATCTCGATATGCGAAAAGACTGAGCAGCAGCAGGATTAGGCATGTACTTTACCACCATAGACAATATTGCATCCGATAATGGAAGCCAACGGCTCATGACAGCTTGTAGCACAGCTTTCGGGTCCCTGTTCTGAACTTCGCGTGGAGGTACTGATAAATTGAACGACTTGATAACCTTCTCCAGTACACCTCTATCACCATCTGTCTCCAAAGCAAACTGATAAACCTGCCAAAGTGGCTCGAGCACAAATTGCACAAACATGGGCCTAGCCTTGGTTCCACTACTAAGTCCCTTCTTCCCAACAATCATCTTGGTCTTGACATTGAAATATCGAGGACCCCATAATGCTTTCTGTAATGCAGCTGAGCTTGCACCGAGTTTCGTAGCATAAAATTCTGCAAAATCAGGTATGCTAAATCCCCATCCATCCAGTGCACATGCAAACACAACATTCCCCTTCTGGGGTTGAAATGTCTCCTCATCATCATCCTCAGGAAACTCATAATTCTCATCAACAATGTCACCCAACGGAGCTGCTGCGAGAATAGAGTCCACATCTGACAAATACTTTTCTGACTTATATGCGCTCACTATGCTATTAACTTCATGCACAATCCTCAACAACCTATTATATGCCTCCATGGGACTCAATCTCAGTTCACATATCAATCTATCAACCTTATTCAAAACTAAACACAGAGTCAACTTCTCGATCCAAGCTTGTCGCAGCACTGCATGGGTCTGAATGTGGACACCCTCCACTGCATCTACTAATACTAGTGCACCATCACTCAACCGCGCAGCTGTGGAAACTTCGCTGCAAAAATCCATGTGGCCTGGCGAATCTATTAAATTTAGGGAGTGCTCTTTGTATTCTAGAGCAATAGAGGAACTCTTCATCGTTATTGCTCGCCTTTGTTCCTCATCTAAATAATCCATAAACCTAAGTTTACCAGCTTGCTTCGGATGGAGCACACCCCCACCATATGACGCAATTAAATGATCCGCTAACGTAGTCTTGCCATGATCCACATGGGCAAGAATGCATATATTCCGGATTTTTTCACAATCAAAATCTTTTTCACCCATATGTTTAACAAAATTTTACTAATACAACCTCAAACGAATAAACCTAAAAGCCTTAACACTTCTATGAATACAACAGTATTATTTTAAAACAAAAGGGGATTATAAATTCAATTCCCGTAGCAAAAATGCAATCTTGCTAAACACCCTCCGTGTAAAATTGACTGCTTTCACAAAAAAAAAGAAGTCCCTTTATTCTGACTTTAAATAAACCCAACCAAAAAACTAGACAGATAAATGTGTGGAAGAAAAAGGGTTTTGATTCGAGGATCGAGGGAATTTCTGTCGGGTTCTTTTCTGTGAAGAATTAAAGGAAGCCTGAAAAAAGAACTGATTTTTTTGCAATTCTTATTTTCGCCTGTAAACCTAAAAAGCATGCTGTTTGGTTAAACAAGAGAGAATACCTGTATTTTAATGTACGAAAGATTTAGGGTTTCATAGCGCGGTCGAAATTGGTAAGGGTGAAGACGAAGCTTGGAAACATATACCAATTTTGGGATTTGGGCCTAAATATATTTCCTGGGCTTCTAAAGAGAAGGAAAAGCATATAATGAGCTTGACTAAGCCCCGTTTGGTGCCATTTTTTAGCTGCCTTTTTTTATTTTTTTTTGTAATATATGATTGAAAAAAAAAAATTTTATTGATGTGATGGAAAATATTATTTTATTGAAAAATTTGTAATGAGAATGAAAAAAATAATGTGGATCAGGGGCTAAAATTAGTTAATTTGAACTTTTATTACTAATGAAAGAAATATTTATTTATTAATAACTTATAAGTGAACCTTTTAAGATATTTATTTACTTATAATTTATAAGTGAACCTTTTAAGCCATGAGTCATGCAAGATTTTTAGGGCACGTTAATATAATTTTTTAAAGTAAATTTGTGAAAAATATTTTTTTTTGATAATATACAATTAAAAAATACGAAATATTTTGAATTCCTGTGAAATTATTTTATTTAAAAATTATTATTTCAAACATTTTCTCGTGTGCTAAATATTTGTAGTGCTCACGAAAATAAAGCTTTTCTTGCCTGAAAATATTTTCTGATATAGATGAAAAATAAATTACATTCAATCTCATAAAATTAAAAACTTTTCACTAGTTGCTTTACAATCAATTGCGAAAATAAACGATGTAGCTCAGCATCACAAGGAGCTTAAACTTCTAAGAGTCGAGTCTAAAAATGTGCGGTTAAACTTAAAGTACTATCTCAAATATATGTTGACATGCTATTTTTTTCTTATTATAAAAATAAAGAGTAATAAAAATTTACTCTGATCAATAAAAATAATTATTTTTAACTTATTTATTTTCTAATAAGTAAATTTTGAGGAAAGGTAGGCATATTCCAGGATTCCACGTGTTTCTTAACTTAATTTTCACTTGGACTAGATCATCATTCTACTTTATATACCTCTCTCCAAATTGGAATTGAATTCGGAAAATCGAATTTAAAAAACTCCAAACCTTCCTCAAATTTGATAAAATTGTCTTTATATTTTTCGCGTGGAAGAGCCTTAAAAAGTCCTCTTTAAATCCCTAATTTTCGCTAGGATTTCCCCTCTTCATTTGGAGCTTTAATTTTTGTTTTTGCTGATAGAATTAAGAGATTCCAGGAATAATTTAGAAAATGTTTAACGGAATGATGGATCCGGAGTTAATTAGAATGGCTCAGGAGCAGATGAGTCGCATGTCCCCCGATGATCTGGCTAGGATTCAACAGCAGGTACTTATATTTTGGAGATCGATCATATATATACACATTTTTTTGGTTTCACATTTTTGGAGTTTTTGAACTCTCTTGGTGATTTGATTGTTGATTATTCTTGATTCTCCTATTGTTTATTATTGTGCACACGGAGGACCTGAGCGTTACTTAATTATTTTCTCTGGCTAATTTCCTTGCGGGTTCTTTTGTATGGACTGGATTTCTGTGCTCCATAAACAACTTATAGATTGACAGTGGATTTCCTGCAATTGGTTTAGGCCTCAAATTTTGAAAGTTTGTATTTTTAAGATTTCTTGTCAGCATGTTGCCGTGTTATCTGTTTAAGAATAATAGAGTGGTTGATGTATTTTTGTCTGGCATTACATAGTTGTCTTATGAGTCGACCTTTATTCATCCTTTTTTCCTTTAATAAAATTACCAATTTATCAAAATAGCCAAGAATCTTTATCTTGAATTGGCATTTTAGCTATTCAGAGGACTCTAAAATATTAAGTATTTTGGTTTTACGTTGATATGCATCCAAAATACAACAAAAAAGATTAAATTGGTGCATTTGAAAAAGTAGAAGAATGAGATAGCTAGCCAAGGCTACTTGTACGAGTTCGTGGTATATAGGCATGCAATGGTTGAATTCTAGCTGAGATGTTTTATTCTTGGTCAAGCAGGTTTTTAGTTCTACTTTTCATTTATTCTTTAGTTCACTTCTCACTGATGGCTGTCATTAATTGTTGCAATGCAGATGATGTCCAATCCGGATCTAATGAGAATGGCTTCTGAAAGCATGAATAGCTTGAGGCCGGAAGATTTGAAGCAAGCTGCAGAACAGTTTAAGTATACCCGTCCAGAGGAGATGGCGGAGATCAGTGAGAAGATGGCAAAAGCATCACCTGATGATATAGCTTCCATGCGTGCGCGGATGGATGCTCAGGTTTCTTATGAGATAAATGCAGCCGAGATGCTGAACAAACAGGTAACTTATCAATGAAAAAATTCATAATTTCGTGTGTATCAAAGCTTCTTCTCTACACTATCCACTTTACCTTTCTTTCCTATAATTTTATGTTAAAGCTAACAAATAATTGGAAAACTCCACTGAGATCTAATACATGTATGCATATGTTTGCGCAATTAAAGGGTCTCTGGTAATTGTTTTTAGAATGCTGTTGAATTTGAAATCTGTGTGTTTGGTTGGAAGCAAGGTAGAATAATTAGCATGGAAGTACTTTCTTTTGCATGTATAAATCCCCACATTTTGTTACGAACATGGTAGTACATATTTTTGGTACTAAGTACTTATTTAACTATTTATGTGATTGCAGGGGAATGAACTTCACAGTCAGGGCAGGTACAAGGAAGCCCTGCAGAAATATTCACATGTAAGTTTGCATTTTTGTTTGTTTACTATTTATGTTGTATTTGTTGATTTCCCTTGGCAGTGAAGTTTTGTCTTCTGCGATTCTCATTTGTTTCTTGATCAATATTAGGCTAAGAAAAACCTGAAAGATGTTCCTATCTCGAAAAGCAGGAGTCTCCTGTTGGCATGCTCTCTTAATATGATGTCATGTTTCTTGAAAACCAGGCAGTATGATGAGTGTATCGGGGAAGGCACGGAGGTATGAATAACATATTTCTCTTAGTCAAGTCATTGTGCATCAATTCAATCTTGAATTAGGTCATACAACTCCTTTTTTTGGTTACTCATTGGCTTTATAGGTGCTTTGGAGGTGCAATTATTCGTAGTAAAAATTTTACTACAGTGATGAGGCACAAGTTTCTATATAAAATTGGTAATATTGCAGGAGAAAAGATTTTCTAGCACTAGGGTCAGCAAGTACTAAATCTTTAATACATGTTTATTCTTCCAATTGAGGGTATCACTAACTTTTTAGCGAAAGCTTGTTGTCCATGAATGCTCTGATATTTGTATATATATATTCCCAGTTCTTGTGTGTGTTTGATGCGCAATCATGGTTATCGTAGTCAATATAGAATAAAATTGAAAACAATAACTGTTGGATCTGCAGGTTCTGGCATATGATGCGAAGAATGTCAAAGCCCTTTACCGAAGGGGTCAAGCATATAAGGATTTGAGGCAATTCAAAGTAAGTGTCTGCTAACTCATTTCATGTTTTACCACGATTGCTAATTTTGTTTCTTTTGCTTTCAAATGCTATTTCCATTTTATATTTTCTTTGCAGTCATACTGACTTTGAGTACATGCCAGGATGCAGTGTTTGACTTGAGTAAAGCTCATGAAGTTTCTCCCGAAGATGAAACTATTGCAAACATCTTAAGGTACTGAATTTTTAGTTTGTAAACTTGGTATTTTTATTCTCTATATGTGTGTGTGTGTGTGTGTGTGTGTTGTGTGACTGAAAACCGGACCTTTCTTCTTTCTTTTCTCCCAATGTCCATTTATTGGATATGTTTGGTCTTTGTTTTTTCCCCCAAATTTCAAGATCTGCTCACCAAAATTCAAAGCCTGAGTTGTTTACTTCTGTGACAGGGATGCGAAGGAAAGATTGAGTGAACAAGGCAGTGAGCGTCCTTCAAGAGGTCTGCCTTTTTACCTTTTTATAGTATTTTTATGTTTTTACGTTCTTTAGAACATTGAATTCCATAACTTGTATACTTTTATATATCCATCTGCACTGCCAATGTTTTTCAATCTTATTTTAGTTATTTCTATTCTTTTCCTATATAGGATTGGTCATTGAAGAAATAACTGAAGAAGAAACTGTGTCTTGCAACAAACATGAAGGTTCAAAATCAGAAAAATCTGCACCACCACAAGAAATCAGTCAATGCTATACAAGTCCAACCGAGAACCTTAGGGAGCCTCTATCGATGAATTCTGAGTATTTGGAGGTGCTAAAAGACGATCCTGAATCTATAAGGTTTGTCCTTATGTTCTCATTCTTTATTTTTTCATATACATGTGTTCTCTTTGTTTCTGAAAAGCATTGGACGAGGATTCGAATTTTTTGAGATGTATACCTTTCAGTGTTTGGATGTATTTGATAAAATCTATAATATGGCCAGCTTGAAAACTTCTAAGATGTCCATGTCATCATGCAGAAGACCTTTTAGGCATGTCAATCTGTATCTCTAGCAGTTAATTATCACGTTGATCTTTTTTAAGATAATTCATCTATGTTCGATACCGAATTTATAGTACATCTTATCTTCTACTATTTAGGTTCCCTCTTTCATAGAAGGGTGCTAATTTAGGTCACTTTTATTCCTAGCATATGTAATATGAAAGCTGTAGTACGTGATACATGATTTCTGTGATCATGCTGTTGATAATTTAAATCTCGTGCTTTGTTTGAAGTTGTGATATCAGCCCTACGTGTACTTGCTTGTTCTCTGTGTCATTCTTCTTATTCCTTGTTCGATTCCTTAGCTAATTATGTGCCATATCCAACTCAGTCCTACATGAGTATCTGGGTACGCCTGCAGTTAAGACTAAGTGTCTTTTTCTTCACTGTCCATGCAGATCCTTCCAAAACTTTATTTCTCGAGCCGAACCAGAAACTTTATCTGCCATAAATGGTGGGAGAGTTGATGCCATGTCTCCTGATATGGTAAAGGCTGCTTCAAATATTATAGGCAAGATGTCCCCTGAAGAACTTCAAAAAATGTTTCAAATGGCTTCCTCCTTCCAAGGGGAAAACCCGATGACCAGCTTTAGCACTGGATCAGTTCCACCAGACATGACACCTGACATGCTTAAGACCATGAGTGAAATGATGGGTAAGATGCCACCAGAAGAACTTCAAAAGATGTTTGAAATGGCCTCCTCTTTAAAGGGTAAAGAGGTGGGATCATCAACAGCATCTTTACATTCTAGTTCTGGGTCAGTTCCACCAAATGTGACGCCTGATGTGCTTAAGATGGCAACTGATATGATGGGTAAGATGTCAGCAGAGGAACGTCGAAAAATGTTTGAAATTGCGTCGTCTTTGAGAGTGACAGATTCGGCATCAACATCAGCTTTTCATCCTAATGGATTCAGGCCAGATGATAATTCTAAAACTAGAGAAGATTTCAGAGCAAATGGTGATCACGTTGGTGAAAGTAGTTTTTCTCAAGGTTTGCATCCAAGAAGTGCTCCTCAATCAAGCTTGTCAAGTTCGGGTACTGATCTGCAGGAACAAATGAGAAATCAAATGAAAGATCCAGCTATGCGACAGGTTTTCAGCTCAACTCTTTGTTACATATTATTTCTTATGTTTTGTTATTGATTTTGCTCTTTCTCAAGCTTCCCCAGATTTCTTTATTGGTCTTTTATAAATCTCGTGTTTAAAGAAGTTACAAGGTAAAGAATCATGTGATTTTTGGTATATGATTTCTAAGGAGATCAGGCGACATTTGACAAGCATGATTACCACTTTTGCCTTGTACTAATATGATGCATATACACATCATCTTTGTCGGTTATTCTTTTTTCCATTTAATCTGGTTTTCAGTCAGTCCAATTTTGAAGAAACCTCTACTAAATTTAATCCAGAACCTGTTTTCATTTAGCCTTGGGGAATGATATTGACATCCATGAAGAATGAAAGAAACAAGGAGCTTAATCCTTCTTGTTATTGCTTCGTTTCTTCAGCTAGTTCTTATTCGACTAAACTCAAACTAACAATCAGAATCAATCCTGGGGATTTTTTTTTTTTTGTTGGGTGGGGGGGGGGGGGAGGAGGGGANCAAAAACTGCAGGTGTATGACATTCTGTTGCTAAGAATATTTGTTCTTTTTCTGAATTGGCAGATGTTCACGTCAATGGTTAAAAATATGAGCCCCGAAATGATGGCAAACATGGGCGAACAATTTGGATTCAAGCTTTCGCGGGAGGATGCAGAAAAAGCTCAACAAGCCATGTCATCTTTGTCACCTGATGCATTGGATACAATGGTACAAACTTTAACCAAAAAAATAAAACTTTTTTTGAACTTTAACAATGAAAATAATTATTCATATTAAATCCATTTTACTTGTGAGTAAACTTTTTAAGCATATCCAACATGATCTAAATATGTTTTGTTTACTCTCCCCCAGCCATTTGTCCTCTACCTACTGCTCCATTTGTAGATTTATCGTCAAAAAACATTTTCCTTAAATAATGTGAACTTTATATATTAGATAATGCAAGGAAGAAAACTCTCGTTGCCTCTCATTCTGGTTAAAATTGTTGCAGATGAAATGGGCAGATAGAATTCAACGCGGAGTAGAAGGTGCTCGGAAGACAAAAAAATTGCTTCTCGGAAGATCTGGGATGATTTTGGCTGTAGTTATGCTCCTTTTGGCATTCATCTTTCACTGGTTTGGCTTCATCGGTAAGTAGATGGGACCTTTTCTGTATAACGCTGACATTATTAAGCTGATCCCAGGCACAAGGCTTCTTGTTTAAACACGTCTACTCGAAAGGAAGGTTTTCGAGAGAGATGGTGCAGGTTGAAAGGTCAGTGAACTAGTTTTGGAGGTATACGAGCAAAACCACCAGGCAACTGTTTTTGCTTGTTAGCATTTACTTCAGTCAAGTGCTTTGTTTCAACGGATAGTTGTATGTTCATTGTGAAATAAGATTACTTAATTTACTGTGAGAGGATTTTCGCAAGTGAGAGCTTGCTCTACTCATATCATTAATGACACATTTTTCAGATGCTTTAATATGGATTCTAAATGGCGAATCAATTTATATTCTTATTTTTTGGATCAATTTATATTCTTATTTTTTGAATTGTGATTAAATAGTTCTGTAATAAGATGTTGCTCTAATTTAGTTGTTTCTTTCTTTTGTCCCAGTGTGAACCGGTTCACATTGGTTCTGGCTATAGTGCTAAGCCTGGCATTCCTTTCTTCAAAGGTCGACCAACCGATGATTGATTTTGTCTTACCTCTGCGGATTATGCTACTTGTGCATAAAAAAAATGTACATAAGGAATTACATAAAATTATATGGGAGGAATAATGTATGAAAAAGTTGACTGTATTTTAAACTACCAAATGGTAGAGTGTCACGTGACATTATATAATCTTTTATGTAAATTTTAATATGTAGCAAGATCCTACATTTACAAGGTTTTGGATTATTTACTCCCAAGTCCTATTCCTTGAGGTGACACGAGGAGCTTAATAAGTTAGTTTAATTTGTAGCAAACATATGATAATAAAGAAAAGGCTTAATAGCACAATATTCTCCTATTGATTATCCAAATTTTCAAAAATATCCTACATTTTGAAAATAGCACAACACGTTCATGTTTGAAATATTTTGTGTGAAATATCCCCTATCGTCAGTCTTTGTCCATCCTGTTGTTAAAATTGTATTCATACTAATGGCTTATGCTTTTACCGTTTTACACATTTTCATCTACTCGTTTTTGGAAAGGCAAATCAGTCATTTCAGAATCCGTTGAGAACAAACCAAAGAAAGGTAGCAATCAATTTGTCGGACAACAATACCACAGTTCACATACAATTATGCTCCTCGTTGAGTACTTTTAAAACAAAATAATTTATTTCTTATAATTATTTTTAATCATATTTACACAATAAAATATTTTGCACGTAAACCAAAAAAAAATCACAACTTTTTAATCACACACACTCTATAAATTAATATTCAAAACATCATTTTTACACAA
>CAIGRP010073965.1:0-41805 GCA_903798385.1 Fraxinus cuspidata | reverse complement strand
TCGCCTCGTCCCTCCTCTCTCTCTCTTATTTCTAGGAGGAGGTTGTATCCTTTGAGGCTCATATCATTGGTATTATTCTTGCCCTCTTTGAATAGGAGGTAGCTGATTAGACCTATTACTAGGTCTAGAGGGTCCAATTCGATCAAAGACGTTATTGGACCTTTGACGTTCATGTTCTTCAGTGTATTCGGGGGGGATAATTTCCCTCTTATGGCATGTTATCGCCTGATCAACTCGTAACGTAGTTGGTGGACGTATCTACTTACACCTCTCTCTCCGCTGGATTGTCATTCATGACATGCATTTGAGGGTATGATGTTGTGTCATTCTCCTCACCTTCTTAGGGAAACATTTAAAGTCAAGTTGCCTGGGATCCAGCCTGCTGGTACATTTGCCTGAGTAGCTAATTTATTGGGCCATGTTTCTCATGTTTGCAGTCATTTCTTCTACTTCCCTAGCTGCCTTGCCTGTGTTGGTGGTAGGGGCGACGCATGTTTACATTTGTACGAGTAACCTCTTCTTCAAAGGTATCTTATGCCTGTTTACACCATGTGTTCCTTGGTAGCTGGAACTCATCGTGAGTATCTGATTTCGAGCTAGCAATAAGTGTTCTAATCGTTCCTTCTTCGCAGTGGGGTCTTCTTCAAGAACCAAACCTTTTTTCTAAGATCTTATTTTAGATGGCTTTTACCACAAGGATGTTCGTGGTTATGGTATCGAAACTTTTCAAGGACGGCATCAATCTGTTGACCCCAAAAATTGTATCAATTATGTGGCCAACAGATCCTAAAACCTCTCACATCCACGTAAGCTAAATTTTAATGGACTTGGACAAGTCGTTAGTTAAATGGTTAAGTCAGCTAGACGAATGATTTAGGGTGTGTGAGAGCTTAGAACGTGAGCCTCCAATCGGTAAAAGGGGGTCGGCTTGGGAGTAGAATACCAAAAGTATATATAGCAAGAATAAAGGCTCGAGAGCCTAAACTTGCATTAATCTCGAATGGCATTGGATGTGAGTTTTTATACTTGAGTAAGATAAACGGGGTCCGTCAGATGATAGGACACGTGGCCTCATCAGATCGATTGATCATTCTTGTTGTATGCATCAATCAATCAATCAAGACATTAAATGCTAGGATCTCTTTCGTATCTATAAGCCATAGTTGTTGCAAGTGGGATTGGACCATGTAGGTGAACAAAGATGACGTTAACAGTGAGTTGTCTTGTCAATCATTTCACCCCAAGATCTATTAAGAATCTCGCCATTGCCTCGTCTGGACCGACTCCTACATGGGGCATCTGCCCAAATGTGGGGCACCTTCCATGCATATAATAGGGTCGTCCATGTTGCCACGTAAGGTGTGGGGCCCCCGTCGTTTGCCACGCAGTTTAATTAATATGATTAATTATATGAGTAACAAATAATATTTTGAAAAATTAACGAATTAGGCCAGTCCAAAACTACAAGATCTCTATGAGACAAAATTGACGCGCCTTATGTTGGGTTACGCCTTTCAAAATTTAGGTTTGGAGATAGAAGCCCGCCATATTATCTCCCATAAAAATCAAGAAAATCGTACACCAACGGACCAACGTTTAATGCAAATTGACCCTAAATAAAACATTTTACACAATGATTAAATGATTAATCGATATAGAGTCATTGAAAAAGAAACCGCCTCATTTTCCATTTTCCCCTTTTCATCTCGAATATTATTTTTTCAAATTGTTTTCAAGTTTCATATAATTTAAATTTTATAGATATATTTTAATATGTTTGGTTAGATCAGATCAATAAAATTATAAAAAGAATAAATTAAAATATCATTTGTTATACTGTTTAGTTTGTTCAACAATAGTTTGTTCAACTATGTTGTTCATCATTATACTTTCATAAAACGCGACCATATATAAATTGGCCATTGGCTTATCGCCTTTTTCCATACCATCATGTTTCGAATCAACACTTTCTTGATCGATTACCCATTTGGTGGGGTGGGGGGAAAGTCCGGGGAACTTTCTTGGAAAATTTGTAGTGGGGTTGAGTGGGGAAAATTTGTTGTGGAAGAAGATGAAGAATGGTCAAACACTATGGGTATGTTTTGTTTGCTATTTTCAAATTGTTTTCAATTTTGCGGAATACTGAAAATGTGTTTGATCTAATATTTCTAAAAATGCATTTTTGAAAACAAAATTAATTTTATAATATAAAACTCAAAAGACATTTTTGACATTTTGAACGTTTTCAATTAAAATTCTGAAAATTTACTAGTCTTGTCAAAAACTAAGTGCTCAACCTCAAACACATGATGTCCAACTTTTTTGTTTTCTACTTGAATCAACCCCAACTACTTTTGTTTTCTACCTCTACAGCAACATACGCAACATGATACATTGCTTTCTCTGCATCAATGTAGAAAGCAAACCCACTTCTCCGCTATACTGTCTCCTTTTCCAAACCCACTTCTCTGCCATGCTCCCGGTAAGTAGAAAACAACTTTAATTATCGGTTGATATATATATATTTTTTTTCAAAACTATTTGTCAAGAATATTGGTAGGGGGAAAGCACCCTCCTTTTGTATTATATTAATTTTTTATTTCTTTTATTTTTCCAAACTATAATTCAAATGATGTGTGTAAATTAATTAAATGGGGATTGTATTGTCGTCACGATTAGTTCATTAACGTTTTTCCACTGAATTCTTATCTTCAACATTCCATTAACGAATATGTCTCATCCTTGATGGTGATTTATATACAAATATGTCATTTTCATGCTTTGAAATGAGAAAAAAATATTTATTCGTACTTTGGATTTATTTATTTTTTAAGAATAAGATGAAAAATAGTTATTTTACGCCATTTTAACATATTTTTTAACATAAAGCTGTTATTAAATCCAAATTTTTTTAGCTAGTGAAAAGTTCGACGAATAAAAATGACATGAAAAATCGTTAGAGACATAAGTACTACAATGATCAAAGATTATGAACTTTAAGTACAATTAAAATGTGGTGCAAGAATAAAAATTGTTGTGGAAATTTAATCACCGTTAATTAAATCATTAACAGTGATAATGAACTAAATTAATTTTGACCTAAATTCCATATAATATTAGTTATATTTCTAATTTTACTTATGAAACATTCAAAATTAAGAAATTTTATCTATTATTGTTCCAATACTTAACATTAAAACTTACTGAATGATAATAAACTATTAATTTAATTTAAAGTCTGTAGAAGTAATTTTGTCGATCTAATGAACATTTATTGTTTCCAATGGACTGGACAAAAGATATTTTACAGAATTTACAAAACCCAAACACACATTAGCAAATTTTCTACTAATTTTGCAGAAAATGATATGAACAAAATCAAATCAGGTGATTATATTGCCATTACATTTTCCTTCCTCATTTTATATTGATTGTCCACTTATATCTCTACTTTTTTGTCGCACCTAATTAGCACTTATGGTTATTGATGATGATTTATGTTCAAATATTTTGTTAGCATTTTTCGAAATGAAAGATAAAAGTTTTGTTGCCCTTTCGTATTTGTTATTTTTTTATCCTTCTTTTAAAAATATGAGGAACATATAAGCCTTTTTATGCCCTCTGAATAGACTTTTTGAATGAAAATTGTCATGATGTGCAAAATGTGCTAATTATAATATAAGTCTGAATATGAAAAAACAATTAAAAAAAAAAATTTGGAACATGTGTGCGACAATGAAAAAGCATGAGACTTTTAATATAATTAAAACGTAGTGACAATGAAAAAGCATGAGACTTTTAATATAATTAAAACGTAGTATAACGAATAAACAACATATGTGGTGTGATGTAACCACCCGACCAAATTTGATTTCTAAAAGTTCTATTAACAACAATATCATTAATTTACTCATTTCCTATACAAAAGCCATATGTAGTTATTTTAGTAGGTATGCGAACCACCTAAGCACAGAAAACATCCTACATAGAAGTGAATATCAATCAATTTGAAAGGTTTTTGGCCTATAATCAAATCAAAAATTTAAAACGATTTAGGAAAATTTCAAATCAAATAAAACCGTTTAAATTTTCAAATCAAACTTTTCTTTGGTGATTTTTTTAGTTTCAAACCAAGTTTTCCTAGCGAAATAAAATAGTGGCTTTTTAAACAAGTTGAAACATAAATACGTTAGTCTAAAATCTCAATATAACTCTTAAATTTGGATTTTCTAAGCATAAATGTTGCAGTAGATTCGATAACCATGTAAACAATGTATATTCGAAAGCTAAACATATCAATTTGAGGATCAAATCCATTATAGAAATTAGCAAATAATTCAACTATGTGAAACCTTGCACTCTGCGCATGTTTTTGTATGAGGGGGGCCTTCAAGATATTTAAGGCAGGTTAATTGTTTAGAAAATTAAATAAATGGATATGATTTCGATTAATTTATAGTATTGTCTTATAAGAATTTTCTTATTATAATGCAATGAACGTGACTCGTAGAAAAAAAATGTTCGCATTTGTGGAAATCACTAATCATAGATGGCTTTTTTATTCAAAAGTAGGAAAAAAATCCACTAAAGCCGTGGAAGAAATTACCGTTAATTTGAAAATTTTCTTAGAAAAAGTCGAGAAATTATTCGAATATATTACTTGATTGGTACTTTAAGTTAATTTTGAAACATAATTTATAATATTATTTTATAAAATAAGGCAAAAGGTTCAATTCCATACAATTTTCAACTATTGAAATCTATACCAAACAGTTTCGAAATTTGTTAGATTTGGCTCAAAACCGACAAAGTAAAGCTATGTAGCTCCATTGGGGTTACAATCTTAGTTTAAGTGGCGCTAAATGATAGGTTAAATGAAATGTGTAATTAAATTACTTATTTAATTCCGCATATTATTTAATATCACATTAAAGTCATTTAGAGTAGGATTATAATTCTAGTCGGGTTAAATAGCATTACTCAAACCGATATGTTTACAACTTGAAATCGACTCAAACGAATAGTTTCTAAATCATGGATTCAATTTGATTTTTCAATTTGACGTTTTTTTCTCATTTTGAGGGGAGAAAAAAGTGTCAAGCCCATTCATGTGGGGGAAATTTTGACATAAATGTGTCGTCCATTTACAACTTAAATATTCCAACGTTGTGCTAAGGTAACGAATTTCTTGACCAAGACTTCCCCATTGTTTGTAAAAGTGGAATAGCTAGTCATTAACATTTAATATTTATTAATTAACTGATAATTTTTATTGGCTTGGAAGTTGAAAACGTAAATATAACCAGTACATATGTTGCTTTATTTTACAATTTTGTTTTTATTAAATAAAGAATTTTTATTGTTTTTTATAGCCTTTTGTATAAAAAAATGTTACTTCTAAGTTTGTTTCACTGACTTGTAAATTTTCATAAATATGCTTTGTTTTATTAACTTATAAACAATAAAAAAATATGCACTTATTTTAATAGTAGCACTACCCTGTCAAACAATCATAAATATGCACTTATTTGACAGTAAAAAATGACATAACACCTTGTCATGTTGGGATGCTTCAATATGGTCAATTGGGTTGATGATCAACACTTTCTTGTATTAATTATTCATTTGTGTTGTACGGAACACTTACGAGCTTGTTATCTTAATATCGTATTGAGTGCTTGTGGTAGAAATAGAAGGCCATATGGGCCCACACTTGTGTATATTATTTTTATCCTTGAGATACTTGTGTTACTCATTGAATTATTATTCATTTTCTTCGTGTTTTCTTGCTAGAAAATATGGAAAGAGAAGTTTGCAAGATAATATGGAGAGAGAGTTCGAGATTGCATCACGAGGCTCTGTGCTGTTACAGTTTGAGATACATGCATGTCATCAAGGTTGACACGTGAAGCTATTATGTTCAGTACCCTAGTCTTTACCACTATAGGTTCGCTTACTACCATGTTAAGCATTACGACGCCAACTAATATCAACCATTTCCTTGGAGAGTAGACAAGTTTTTTTTGTAACTAAGATACAGCCTTTCGGTACTTTAGTTTCTAAAAGTTGTAAGTTTTGCAACAAGGAGGTGAAGAAAAAGTTTGCTATAGTTTTTGCCTAGCCCCTGTTTGGTGGCCATTATTTATCAAAACAATGTTTTGCATGGTGAAAGTTTGAAGAATGTGTGGTTAAAAAATAGAGAAAAAAACGTACAAAATACTTTATTGTGTGAATGTATGATTGAGAATGAGTATATAAAAAATCGAGTTTTAATTTAAAGGGTATCAAATGGGGGCTTACCACCGTAAAACCCTCACCTCCAAGTATGTAAGATGGTTGATTTAATTAGGTGTATAAAAGTATGTTTTTTATGCATGCATTGTGTTCAAGTTTTACAGCTTCTACAAAGTAAACTAGAGATTTTTGCCTTCAGGTATCTATACTCAGGAGGCAAGCGTTGACACCCACGATAGATTTTCAATACTTTTAAACATACTGAAAATTTGGTATCGACATCAGGAGCCCAACTCGACTTCAACCTTTAAATGAGATTAAATAATTATTTATAATACTCCGGTGTCTACACCTATGGAGTATCGACACCTGACCAACCGGTTCCAAATCTACTTGTCTCTGGGATTTTGGTACACCCATGTTGAAAACTAATTTTAAACATATTTTTTTATGCAAGTTCTTGTCTATCCTTATTGACGTACGAGTTAGTGATATAATAATTAAAATATAAATCATTCTAATTCTGAGCATACTACAATTTGGACGTAAAATATTATTTTTCGATTCTTTAGAGTAATGAATAATTGGAAGATTTGAGAAACTCTCAAAGTTTTTATTAATTAACAACCAAAGTTACGACGAAGCCTAATTCAAGTTTTAAAAAGAAGAATAAGAAGCCATAGCATAAAATAAAGACAAACTTTGGGAACTCGTCTTCGAAATAAAGAAATAAATAAAAATAAACTTCCATCTCAATAATAAAGTTTCAACTTGACAGTTTAATTGATGGAATTTGGCTACAAAATCGGTGAGTTCAAAGGCTTTGGCTCATGAGTTCAGTTCATTGCCTCGTTTCTGTCCAAAATACGATATTATTCTTCCAATTCTTACACGAATTGTGTAATTCTTTGGCACCATTTGTTCCCATAGAAAGCATGCAATACTAAGAAAAGATTATCCAAATCACCAGTGATTTCTTTTCCTTTCAAACTGCAGACTTCTTATATTTTTCATTTCGAGGCAGATGCTTATTTTTCACGTTTTGAGGAAATTTTCTTTCTAATAAAACCACATTAAGAGACGAGAGTATACTGCAAAAGTAATAAATATATACTCCCTCTGTCCCATTTATATAAGTTGATTTTGTTTTTCACACGAATTAAGAAATTTTACTTAATGTTATTGAAAAAGTAATTTTGTCAAAACTTTTCTTGTTTGCCCTTATTTCATTATCAACAATTAGTAGTAAATTGGTTATAATTAGGCAAATTAAATAATGGCATATTAATAAACGAATAAAACAAAACATTCTAAATAAATAAATAGGACCATATAATTGGGACAAAAAAATAGGAAAGTCGATCTATATAAAAGGGACGGAGGAAGTAGTATATAACATGCGTATTGTGAAATATTCTCTAGGATCATTATCACACATCGATACTCCCTTGGGTTAATTTACAATTTTTCTTCTTTTCAGATATTTTATATTACATCCCTGGAAAATAATACCATGCGCATTCATTTCGTACTAAAATTTGACCTAAATATGTCGGCCATTTAAAATCTAATTAATATTCCTATGTTGTGGAAAGGAAATAGCAATTTCTTGACAAAGGCTTCCACCATTTTGGAATAGTATCATTAGAAAATTATTAATATAATAGTGGCGGAGTCAGGAAGTAAGTTTAATGGGAGCACAAATTAATTAGGGAAGAACTTTTGAAAAAAAAAAAAACACAATACTATTCAAAATATCAAAAAAATTATAATTGTTCTCCTAGGGTTTTCATACTTCAAAAATGCAACATAATGACATCATTTACAACTTTATCAAATACATATTTTTCAATATAGAGAACCAAACTATTATTCATCCATTGATCACGAATTTGGTTGCGCCGTCGATTCTATTATGGAAAAATATTCATTCAAAAAATTTCTCAATAACTTTCTACTTGATAAACAAAGTAAATTCACTATAAAAATAACATATAAGTTCCATCGAATTACAATCCTCAAATTATAATTAAACAACTTGTGTAATTAAACATATCCACATCAAAATCAAATTCAAAATCAAATCAAATCAAATAGCCCTAAATTAATTATAACAATAACCCGCTTAAATTACACAAATCAATTAAAATAAAAATAAAACACACTAACTCCAGTTCTAACAAAGTAATAATACAAACTAAGGCCCTGGTTTAGTTAAAAATCAGTTTTTTTTTTAATAAAAGTTGATTAAATATGTGGTTGAAAATTATGGATCCTATAAATTGTGCAGTTAAAATTAATTTTGTCTTTGATTTATATTTTTATCTACCTTTTTAGTTGAACCAAATCAGGAATAAAAGTCTATATTAAATGGATTAAGAAAAGAGAAAAAAGAAAATTACCCAAAGTTTTGTGGGTGCCAAGGACTCCACTAGCCGGCACATTCCACTCCTCCATTTATATGAAACAAGTGAGTTCTTATTTTGATATGTTACTTGACCAAGACTTCTACCAACTTTATCATTTTTTTCTACATGCTCACTCTATATATATACCTAAGTAAAATCTTCTCTTAATGACTATAACGTCATTCATTCTAAATATGGACTCCTTCATATTAATCTCCATCTCCATTTTCGTTCTCTCTCTTGCTGCTCTTTTCTTCCACTGCACCAACGCTGCCACATTCGATTTCTGTAACAATTGTCTGTTCACAGTCTGGGCTGTTCCTGTACCCGGTGGTGGCAGGCAGATTGGCAGTGGCCAAACTCGGAGAATCAACGTTGTTGCGGGCACTACAGCGGCTCGAATTTGGGCTCGAACAGGTTGCAGCTTCGACAGGTCCGGTCGTGATCGTTGTCAAACAAGGGATTGCAATGGACTATATCAGTGTCAAGGCTATGGTTCACAACCTAACACCCTAGCCGAATACGCCCTCAACCAGTACAATAACCTGGACTTCTTCGATATATCTCTTGTTGACGGGTTCCACGCGCCAATGGAATTTAGTCCCACACATTGCACTGCCGATATCAATTTTCAATGCCCGAATGAGTTGAGGGCGCCTGGTGGCTGCAACAACGCATGCACAGTGTTCAAGAGCGACTAGTACTGTTGCAACTTCGGGGAGCTGTTCAGAGACAAACTATTCTAGGTTCTTTAAGGACTGGTGCCGCGACGCATATAGTTACCCTAAATATGATCAAACTAGCACATTTACTTGTCCAGGGGGAACCAATTATCGAGTGGTCTTTTGCCCTTGAAGGCAGCATTTCACTGTAATAAAATAACTAAAAATAATTATAACAAATAATCTGAGTTCTTCTATGGAAGACTCAACTTGGCTTGAATAAAGTGCAAACACTGTAAGGTTTTCAGATAAATATAAAATAAATTTCTGTTAAGAAATAACTTGTATCCCTGTCTTTTCTATATGAAAAAATATCTTTCAATTTGTTTGAAAAGGGAATTAAAATTTATTCTGTTGCCCTTCTTACGATGAACTTTTTCGTTCTAGCGTCTTCAATCTTGTATTTCTTTTCCAAGAACTCTCATAGTTCATTTGCAGATTTCTGAAAACTGTATACGTTATATAACGAGTTGTCCAATTCATTCAGAATATAATTCTTGCACAAGAAATCTGAATGTTTCCAAACATCCAAAGCAATTAGTGATGCTCTATTGATTTTCCCTTCTTGTATGGCAGGAGTATCTTCATATAAGAACTTTGCCAAGTTGAGGGTCGTGAGATAGAACAACATTTTATGTTGTCATCTCTTGAAATCAGCCCCAATGAATTTCTCCTATTTCTTTCCGTTCCTTTGCAGATTTCTGAAAACTGTATACGTTATATAATGAGTTGTCCAATCCATTCAGAATATAATTCTTGCACAAGAAATCTGAATGTTTCCAAACATCCAAAGCAATTAGTGATGCTCTATTGTTTTTCCCTTCTTGTATGGCGGGAGTATCTTCACATAAGAGTTTTGCGAAGTTGAGGGTTGTGAGATAGAACAACATTTTATGTTGTCATCTCTTGAAATCAGCCCCAATGAATTTCTCTTATTTCTCTCCATGTGGGACGGAGTTTAGAGGGGCAATATCAACTAGAGGGATTGTACCGGTATGAACAATTCCATCCGAAGTTCCCATATTCAAATTGTCGTACGAAGTAGAGTCGGTATTAAAAATCGAATTCATTTCTATTTACGAAAAACAGAAAATCAACCAAAGCAAAAGAAGAGGTGTAGAAGTTAAACCAAATAATAGTTCAACCGAAGCAATAGGGTCATTCGAACAACCACAAAATTCAACTTTAGATTGTTGGATGGAGATGGTGTGTGGAGTGACAAACAAATGCCCGTAGAATCTTTATCAAACCGTTGCTGAAATTTCAACAGAGTAACAACAATGAAACTTCAAATGAATAACGCCAAATGAATGCAGAGTCGAGGTAAGTGTTGAACACTTTGTCCTTAATCACTTCAACACACAAGAATAACGAAACAGAATTTGATTTATGTACTCCTTAATGCAAAAATGAAGAAAATCAGAATTTTATACTATATATATATATGCAAAATTTGGTTGAGATAGAAAAGAGAATGTTATGCTATGATTGCATATCATTGGTTTGAAGAAAATGCCATCACAAGGGTCCTTTTTATAGAGTATGAAGGATTGTGGATGAAGTGTTGTGAGTCAAACCTCGCAACCTTACGAACAGAAGCAAATCTTGCTGTCGCTAGCATGTCGCTGACTTCTCGCTCGAGCGATAGTGACACATTTTCATCTAACTTCTCTCGTTAGCCTATCGTTGGCCTCTCGTTCGAGCGACAGGCGAGCAACATAGATAGTCATATTCCAGCCCTTGTATCATCTTTTCTATCCAATTTTGGATCGCAATTTCTCATTCAATCGGAATTGGTTTTGAGATTTTAAATATACTACGACGATCTGCTCAACGAGTAGAACAAGTTGGTTTATTTACATTTATAATTCGACCATTGGATCAAGTCCGAATATTTGCTCAAAGTTAACACCGAGTCACTTGTTCAAAATGATATTTTAACCAAATTTTTTATTTCTTTAAACCGATTCGAACGCCAACAATAATCACTTCTACCTCCAAATCATCAAATTGTTCGGGCATGCACCAAAATCTGTAATCATTGTATTTTCCTCAATGTATTCGTATCCTTATCTAAATCAATATCCTACAAATTGGGATTGAAGAAAGCGAAAATGTTAGTGTCACCTTCGAAATTCTTCTTCCACCAACTCATCAAATGTTCTCTATGACAGTCATACCATCTTGATTGAATTCATTTATTCATTGCTTCAAAGCTCCATTTGTCGATGCAATTGTTCCATCAATATCCGTTGTTCTGACGCTATCATTTGTAGGCACTATTGTGTTAACTCATGGCCTTGCATGCAATTTAGAATTCAAGAACAATGCCCTTCTCTGTTAGGAATGTGGCTATAATCTGATACCAAATAGACACAACAGATTTAAGCGAAATATGGTTAGCACTCAAAATATTCGTACTACATAATCAAATCTTTACATAAAACTAAATCAATACATCCTTCACTTGTGGATGCCACAAGCAAATTTTGATTCTTTCATCAAATTTCTCCATATCAGTTAATATAATATTATGTTCTCTAACGATGTAAACAACTTGACTAGGGGTGGGCAAAAACTAATTCGAACTAGGCAAACCGATCAACCCAATCCAACCCAAATCAATCGGTCTGGGCTGGTTTTTTAGCTTAATTGGGTTGGGTTCGGGTTAGGAAATCAAATTTTAAGCCGGGTTGGGTTGGGTACCAGGTTATCTATTAAAACCAACCCAACCCAACCTAATAAATTAAAAAATATTAAAAAGAAAATTAGTACTTAAAACCAAAAACCTAATGATCAAAATTTTTCTCTACTTAACATCTCATTTGCCTCTCATTACTATTCGTGCCTCGGCTTCTCGACTCAATTTTTTGACGTGACTTTTTACTAAACACTTTGATTGAAGGAGGAGATTTTGTATTGAGTTTGGATGATTTAACATTTTTAGTATTTAAGTTGAATTCATTTTATTCAATAGATATAATACGCATGTATTCAACATGTATTTAGATTGAATTAATATGTATTTAATTTGATCATAATCTATTGAATAGATTTTACAATATTTTTAATTTATATTGTACTATTCCACGGACCATTGATCCAATTTTAATCGACTTGGGGCCTTTCAAATCATCTTTTTTAATGTAATTGAAATTGGTCCAAATTGAAATTGTATCAAACTTTTAAAAATTTGTTCAAATTCATTGGCCCGTAAAAAAATTATCCAACTTGAATTGGACTCAAGTCTAAACCAATCAACCCAAACCAAACCAGCCCGAGTTTGGTGAGTTTGGATTAGGTTGGGTTTCAACCTTGAATGAGTTGGTTTCGGTTTGAATTATTGTCAAACCGTTATACAACCCAACCCAAACCCAACACAACCTGAGTTTTGGTTAGGTTGGGTTGGGTGCAGGTCGGGATTTGAACTGAGAGACTATGATGGTAAACCTTAACTCTGATTATACTTTGTTTTTTATATATTTTCGATGGAGAAAAATTTACGTACTGTCAAAGCTTTTTACTATCTAAAAAATTTGTGCAATGATATAAAATTTAACTCACCCAAATCCCTCACTCAAATACCATAGGAAAAAAATAATATCCTAAATTTCATCACACACCAATTTCATCTTTTTTACAACCTACATAAAGAACAAGAAAAACTACAATGCTAGACTTTCAACTCTCTCTCTCCAAAACTCGCAAATCTCATATATAAAAGAGAAGAAAAACACGCCAATTGACAATTAATGCTTGACCAAATTTGATCTAAGTTTTCCATTCAATTCGGCATCATGCATTCTGTTCAAAATCTCCTTTCCAAATTGTGTAATTCTTTGGCACCATTTGTTCCCATAGAAAGCACGTACTACTAAGAAAAGATTATCCAAATCACCAGTGATTTCTTTTCCTTTAAAACTGGAGACTTTTTATATTTTTCGTTTCGAAGTAGATGCTTATTAATTTCCATGTTTTGAGGAAATTTTCTTGCTAATAAAACCCCACTAAGAGACGAGATTATATTGCAAAAGTAATGAATATATACTCACTCAGTCTCATTTATACAGATTGGTTATGTTTTTCACACAAATTAAGAAATTTTACTTAATGTTATTGAAAAAATAATTTTTGCCAAAACGTTCCTTGTTTGCTCTTATTTCATTATCAAAAACTAGTAGTAAATTGGTTATAACTAGACAAGTTAAATAATAGCATATTAGTAAATGAAGAAAACAAAACATTCTCAATAAATAAATAAGACCATCTAATATTGGGACAAAAAAATAAGGAAAGTCAACTTATATAAAAGGGACGGAGGAAGTAGTATATAACATGTGTATTGTGAAATATTCTTTAGGATCATTATCACACATCGATATTCCCTTGGGTAAATTTACAATTTTTCATCTTTTCAGATATTTTATGTTACATCCCTGGAAAATAATACCATGCGCATTCATTTAGTGCTAAAATTTGACCTAAATATGTCGGCCATTTAAAATCTAATTAATATTCCTATGTTGTGGAAAGGAAAGAGCAATTTCTTGACAAAGCCTTCCACCATTTTGGAATAGTATCATTAGAAAATTATTCAATATATTATAGTGGCGGAGTCAGGAAGTAAGTTTAATGGGAGCACAAATTAGTTAGGAAGAACTTTTGAAACAAAATAAATACACAATAATATTAAAAGTATCAAAACAATTATAATTGTTCTCCTAAGGTTTTCATACTTCGAAAATGCAACATAATGTCATCATTTACAATTTTATCAAATACATATTTTTCATTATAGACAACCAAACTATCATTCATCAATTGATCACGAAGTTGGTTGCGCCGTTAACTCTATTATAGAAAAATATTCATTTAACTTGTAAGTTCTATCGAATTACAATCCTCAAATTGTAATTAAACAACTTGTGTAATTAAACATGTCCACATCAAATTCAAAATCAAATCAAACAGGCCTAAATTAATTCTAACAGTCACCCGCTCAAATTAAACAAATCAATTAATAGCAATAAAACACACTAAATCCAGTTAACAAAGTAATAATATGAACTAAACCCCTGGTTTAGTTAATTTTATTTATTTTGTAAATTTTGATAAATGTTATTAAATATGTAGTTTAAAAGTTGATAAAAATTATGAATCATATGAAATGTGTAGTAAAAATTACCCGAAGTTCTGTGGGTGCCAAGGACTCCACTAGCCGCACATTCCACTCCTCCATTTATATGAAACAAGTGAGATCATTTCGTAACAATTGTCCGTTCACAGTCTGGGCTGCTGCCGTACCCGGTGGTGGCAGACAGCTTGGCAGTGGCCAAACTTGGAGAATATACGTTGCTGCGGGCACTACAGCTGCTCGAATTTGGGCTCGAACTGGTTGCAGCTTCGATGGGTCCGGCCGTGGTCGTTGTCAAACAGGGGACTGCAATGGACTATATGAGTGTCAAGGCTATGGTGTACCACCTAACACCCTAGCCGAATACAACCAGTACAATAACCTGGACTTCTTCGATATATCTCTTATTGACGGGTTCAACGTGCCAATGGAATTTAGTCCCACCTCTGGTGGGTGCAGCCGAGGAATCCATTGCACCGCCGACATCAATGGTAAATGCCCGAATGAGTTGAGGGCGCCTGGTGGCTGCAACAACGCATGCACAGTGTTCAAGGGAGACCAGTACTGTTGCAACTCCGGGAGCTGTTCAGAGACAAACTATTCTAGGTTCTTTAAGGACAGGTGCCGCGATGCATATAGTTACCCTAAAGATGATCAAACCAGCATATTTACTTGTCCAGGAGGAACCAATTATCGAGTGGTCTTTTGCCCTTGAAGACAACATTCCACTGCAGTAAAATAACTAAAAATAATTATAACAAATAATCTGAGTTCTTCTATGGAAGACTCAACTTGGCTTGAATAAAGTGCAAATAATACTGTAAGGTTTTCAGATAAATATAAAATATATTTCTGTTAAGAAAAACTTGTATCCCTGTCTTTCATATATAAAGAAATATCTTTCAGTGTGTTTAAAAGGCTTTATGCCTCGAAAGATCGTTTCTTTTTATTGAGGATGATAGATATCTAACAAAGGATATCGTGAATATAGAATAAAAAAACTCTCTAGATGAGCATGTTTGGCTTAGCTTAAAAGCACAAGGATGTGGTGTTTGGTTGACATCTCTAGGGAAAGTCCATTGAAATGTTGTTTTACATGAAACCTTATTTCGAATTATTTGGACTTCATTTGAATGAGACCGTGTCGAGGAGTCAAGAATTAAAATATTCACCTGGTTGCATGGAATTCATTGAAAGAATTTTTTAAAAACCTTTTTATATGTGAGTCATGTTAGAACTTAGAATAAATGTAAAAGTTTAGATTTTTAAGAATTGTTTAAATTATATTTAACTTACTATATTGGGTAATTGCACGGGAGGTCACTGGATTTTCACCCCCACCGACAAGTTCATCACTGGACTTCAATTGCCATTAATTGGATCATCGAACTTCTATTCAATAGTAATCAGGTCACTCTAATAAGTGTAATCTTTTATTAGTATATTGAGCCTTTTGATGCTGATTATTAATGATTTCTGTTCAATTTCGTGTTTTAGGATTAACTTCTTGAACGTGATCGAAATTGGAAAGAAAACCAGAACAATTAGGTCTTGTTTGATAGGTCATTATTTTCCATGGAAGTTGGAATTGAAATCCATCTCCTACTTTTGCCATATTTGATGGAATTTTTTTCCTTGTAATTGGTTTTCCACATTTACTAGTTTTCTTGGTTTTAGTTGAATTGAAATTCCACCTTTTTTTTTTTTTTGCAATAAAAACAAAAATTATATCCTCAATTATAAAAAAACATATCCCTTTAGTTGACAATTTTCTTGGAAAACAAAGCCAAATAAATTATATCTCCAATTGTAAAAAATTATATCCATTTAATCAACAATTTTCATGAAAAACAAAGCCAATCGAATACCAAAAGATAAAAATTTCAACATTTTCCAGTGAAAAAATATACAAATCAAACACAATTAATTGACAATTCCCAATAAAATAAATTATAGGCAATTCAATTTCCTGCAATTCGTTTTCTTTCCACACTTTCAATTTTTACAAGAAAAATGATAGCCATTAAAAATATAATCGAATTGAGTCCTAGAAAGATTCATCTGTTTCTTTCTTACCAATTGCTCATTCAATGAGCATTCTAGATCTTATACCTTGAAGAGGTTTCGAACCTCTTGAACTTTATTTGTAAAGCCTGTATTCCTTGATAATCAAGGCCTAAAGATCTATTAATTTCTTCGTAGTCCAAGAACTTGACCCTATTGAACTTCACCAACTTAGACCAGAGTTCGTTGTATCACACTTTACATATTGCAGTTTGAGTTTCCCATAATAAGTTATACATGTTTCCATTTGTTGTCTATTTTGTCGGGGTTAAAAACGTTAACGTCACAAGCAGTTAGATACGTGAGACCCTCGTAGTACCTGCACTAGAAAGTGAAGGAGCCCAAGCCCCTCTTTGGTTTTCATTTTTTTGAAAAAAATTATTGTTTCGAATAGTGAATTTTTGGACATTGTATTGTTAAACAGTAGAAAAAAAATTGGGTTTATTTGTAAAATATTTTATTGTGTGAATGTATGATTAAAATGAGTATGTAGAAAAAAAAGTTATGAAATGAGAGAGACAAACATGGGCTAAATCGACCCCTTTCGTTCTTTTGTTGAAACCATGAACATTGCTCATTGAAACCAAATCTTATAGTCAGTTTTGGCCAAGATTAGATTGAGCCATTACAAGAGTTTAACTATGACGCATTTCAAAACTAAGAAATAAGGTTTAAAATTTCAAAAATCATATATTATTAAATTTTATTTATCAGTTGACCCAAAAGTTAAAAATCTAATAATTTTCTCCAAATAAGGTAATGGCATTTTGGACATAATACATTTCCTCTATTAAATCAAAAAATAAAAAAACAAAACTACAATCTCCCACTCCACCCCATCTCCTTCTTCCCCAACCTCCTTATACCAAAACCAAAGCAACTTCCACCCTGCCGTCGACTGCCACTTCCGGCACCACCACCTCAACGTCGGCTCCAACGCGGCCTCAAGATTCAACACGGAAAGGTTCGAAGTGCAGCCTTGGGGTTCGCTTCTTCGATTTGGTCAGCCAACACAAGGCCACCGTAAATGACGACAGAGATAGATGCCAAAGTGTCGGAAGGATGGGTTTTATAGACGGTGGACAATGACTTCTGAATGTCGTCGACGCAAGAAAATGAAATGGGTATCTTGATAAAGAGTTCCGCCAGCAGGATGTGATTTTCAACGCTGGGGTAGGAGATGTTGATGGCATTGGCAAAGAGGAGAGAAATATGGTCAACGGAGAATATGGAGGCGAGTTCGGAAACTTTGAGATCGGTGTAGAGGGAATAGCCGACAAATTGTTACGATAAATTCACAAAACCCCTATAAACAATTTCATATAAAAACCAAAAATAATCACATTTGCTCATATGGACGGTTCTGAATTAGAGAGAAGAACGAGAAAGAGAAGAAAGAATAAATGGGTTTACAAATTTGTGTGTATAATTTGTTAGGTGTGTAAAGCAGTATTGATAATGGAGTTGTCTGGTTCTGCAACTTGGGGAAGAAGGAGATGGGGGTGGGGTGGGGTGGAGGGTTGTTGTTTTGTTTTTAATTTTTTATTTAATAAAGAAAATATATTATATCCAAAATGTCCTTACCTTATTTAAAGAAAATTATAAAAATTTTCAAATTCTGGGTCAACTAACTGTTTTTGGTGTCAAATTAACGGAAACCTTTATTTTGTACTTGGGCTACGATTTTTATAAATGTTTGGTACCGTGGGTGGTACAAATAAAAGGTTTGGACAAAATCTGCTACCAACTGAAAGGTTTGGTACCTCAACTGCAATTTTCCCTTAAATATATGAATGTCACAATTTCATATATTTTTATCACAATATTATCGAATTAGCTGGTTATAATTTTTTTCTCGGTCACAATTCAAAAATTAATAGGTCACAAATATTATTGAATTAATTGGTTTATAGATTACAATGTATTTCTCGATCACAAATCATAAATTTTGCATATCACAACTTATTTTTCAATCACAAATTTATCAAATTAATAGATCACATTATTCATTGGTTATCACAAATTTTATAAGGCACAACTTATTTCATAGTCACAAATTATCAAATTATTCGTCATAACTTAACAAAATTTTAGGCCGCACATTATTTATTGTTCACAAATTAATTGGTTATAAATAAATTTTTTTTTACATGCCACATAATACTTATTGGTTACAACATCGAAATAATTGATCACATCGTCCCACTCCATATCCATAGTCGACACCGCCACTGCCATCACACCATCACCGCCACCGCCACCGCCACAGCCACAGCCACAGCCACAGCCACAGCCACAATGCAACATTGCTTTCACCACCTATAATGCACCACCATCATCGCCGCCGCTTGCACCTCAAACCAACCTATACCATAAACACCACCGCCACCTATATAGCACCACCAACTATAGCTTAGTCCAAAACCACCAGATAACCTACACCTACCACTGCCACTACCACCACCTCCTCCATGTTACAGTCTTGGTGAAACAAGATCGAAAGCATCGATATCAGATCTCGATCAGTCGATCCCCAAAAATCAAGCTCTTTTGAGACCCAAATCTCTGCTTTGTCCTCGATCTCGCCGGAATACTACTTGCCATCACTACCACTTCACCACCTACGCCCATCGGAATCTCACACAACCACAACCACCCAACCAACAACCACAACCAACACCACAAACACAACCACCTGTGACTAAAGAAAAAATGGAGAAAAGGGCCCCCGATCTACAATGTTGCGCAAACAGCGTTGCCCCCATCCATAGCCGATTTGTGCCCCTCTGTTGTTTGGGTTTAGCGACATCTTCAGCTGCACCGTACAATACCAGTGTATCCCCCATTGTATGCGGCCCCTCATTGCCGGCGAGAGGATAGAAAGAGGATGAGAGAAGTGAGAATAGAGAAGCAAGAGGTTTAGAGAGAGAGAAAAAAGGAGAGATAATTATGATTTGAGATTGAAATTGTATATGGTATATTAATTAATTAATTTTTAAATTGTTAGAGTCCGTTTGATTGCAAATGTGAAAAATGGATGGAAATAAAATGAATTTTAGGGAATTGAATTACCTAAAAATTGTTTTACTGAGAATTGTAATTAATTGTGTTTGATTGATATAATTTTCCACCTAGAAAATGTTGAAAGTTTGGTGTCCATTTGGCTTAATTTTTCATGAAAATTGTCCATTAAAATGATAATGTTTTCTACCATTGGATCTAGCATTTATTTCAATTGCCAAAAAAATTTTAAAAATAAAAATTTAAAAAATATATATTGAATATCATTCATTTGGATTTGTTTTACGTAGAAATTATCAATAAAAGTGATAATTTTTTTTACCATTGTATCTAGAATATTTTTCAATTGCCAAAAAAAAAACTGGAAAACTGATTCCCACCAAAACCTAAAGAAAATCAATTCATCAATNAAAAATAAAAATTTAAAAAATATATATTGAATATCATTCATTTGGATTTGTTTTACGTAGAAATTATCAATAAAAGTGATAATTTTTTTTACCATTGTGTCTAAAATATTTTTCAATTGCCAAAAAAAAAACTGGAAAACTGATTCCCACCAAAACCTAAAGAAAATCAATTCATCAATTTCATGAAAAAGAGGCGCGTGGGGGGTTTGGGGGGAAAATATTTTCTATGGAAAAAATAGTCTATCAAACACTATATTTTGGGTAGAAATGGAAAACCTTTTCCATTTTCCATGGAAAACCTCCCAATCAAACAAGTCCTTAGAGTATTTTCAAGAGACTCTCTGTTTTTAAATAGCATATTTTATTATTTGAAGAGTATTTATAAATTGAGAGAGTTAAAATTTTTAAGTACTCCAACAAACTCTTTATATTTAACACTTAGTTTTATTACTCCCAAAAAATGGGTGAACATGGTTCGGTTTGGACGGTTTGTGCCATTTTTTCAACTCAAACAATTTCATGTGGTTTGGAATTTTTTCAAACCAAACCAAACCATAATTTGAGGATTGGTTCGTTTTAATCCGTGGTCTACCTATCGACATTAGAATAATATATTTAAAATAAGTTAACGTACAAGTTTAAACGAGAACTAATAATTTTAAATGTTAAATTACGTTCATCTCTCCTACGAAACCCATGAATATATTATTTTCAAAGTTGGTTGATAAAAGATGTTAATAAAAAGAATATATATTTCTTCTTTTTTATTTACATTTTCTTGTTTGCCTTTCATATTATCATATATCAGTTGATAAAGATAGAGTTACATTCTACTGTAACAGTTTGGTTAAAACCCCTTCGTCCTAATAGTGAGATGAAAAATAAGAACTAAATATGATATGTTTAAATGTACAAAGAATGATAGAGTTCAAGTTTATAGAAAATTAACAAATTTTATTTTCTAACAACTTTAAGAAAGTAGAATGTAGTAGTACTAGTTATGGAACCTTAACATTTTCACACAATCAATACGCTCTATCATTCGTTCTTTCTAAATTAAAAACAAATTCATTAGATTAGATATCGGGTCAGGATGTGTGCTATGAACTTACAAAACCATCGGCCAATAATGATGAACTTAATTTACTTTATATGATTATTTCAATGAGTTGGTTGTCATTTGTATTGTTAAATTGATATTTTTTTCAAAAAAGTGAAAACCTTAAAATTTATAAGTTAAAAAAATTAATTTTATAATTAAAAATTTAAAAAAAGGTTCAATTCGATTTTATGCGATTTTTGAAAATTGAAATCTAAATTAAACCATTTTGAAAAGGTTTGATTCAATTTGAGGGAAAAAAATCACATGTCCACGTGGTCCCGAACCAACGGTTTCGATTCGGTTTGCAGTTTCGCAGTTTTTTTGTGTAGTCCTTCCAAATAAAATTTAATAATTTTCTTTGTTTTTTTTATTTTAACTAATTTTTCTTTAAATTATTTTATTTTTTTCCTACATTGAAAATTGAAACACTTTGAATGCATTTAATTATAGAGTGTGAGTTTGGCTTTCCAAAATTTAAAGAGTCAAACTCACTCTCTAAATTAAAATATTAATTTAAAAAATATCTTGGAGTATGATTTTAAAAGTTGACTCTATAAAATATAAAATATCTCATGTTTAAAGACTTTCTTTTGTTTGACACCCATTTTGGGGGAAAAGTATATTCTGAAATAGTGACTTGTGAAAGAATGTACGGTTGAAAAGTAATGAAAAGTTTTAGATTTGTATGTAATATTATTTTATTTGGAAAATGTATGGTTGAAATGAAACAAGGCAAATTGAATTAGTAAACATGACCTATGATTTATGAATTGAGATCTTCTTCAAATATGTAGGTTCTTGTAATTTTCACTTGAATTATAATCTGCTTGGATGGACCTTAGGTTAAGTTGGGCCATCAAAATTGAGATTCAAATAAATTCAAACGTGACATACCCGCCATACTTTTTCATTATTATTATTTTTTATCCATAATAATTTGCATGCTGACGTCAGCCATATGCCCATATCTTACCCTCACCAAATCATTACTCCCACAAATCAATAAATCAACGTCTCACCGACCGTCAACTTGCCTAATCATGACTTCGTGAGTTTTTCTTTCAATTTTCAAAAAAAAAAAACAAAACAAAACCAAAGTTTCAAAATAAAATTTAGAGAAAATTATTCAAAATTTGAAGCTATTGTTTTATAAAGTGAATCTTGTATTTAAAAAGTCCCTTATAAATGTTCTTATTATCTATATTTATCATTTTTTTTTTTACACAGTTTGATGAATTGAACCTAATTGAGATCCACTTAGGATGGATCATACAATGTCTTGTCAAATAAATCTTGTAATTGACGGTAAGTGATATATCTAAAATCTTTGAGAGCATGAAGTTCAGCGACGAATTCAAGATCCGATTAAAAAAAAATTTAAGCCGCACTAATATGTTAAAAAAATTACATATAAATTTATTTTTAGTTGTAAAAAAATTGCCTTCGTTCTATTTATTGTTCCCTTAACTATACCGCTCAAATGTTTATAATATTTTCCAAATGTTAAAATTTTGATGAAACATAACTCAACCTATCAAAAGGATGAATAAAAAAGGATTATGCTAGTAGTACATAGGGTTGTACCTAAGGGGTTACACCCCTCTCACATGGGGTGGGACCCACTTGCATAAAATATTTTTTTATTTACATGGGAGTAGGACCCACTTAAATAAAAAAATATATTATGCAAGTGGGTCCCACCCCATGTGAGGGGGGTGTAACCCCTTAGGTACATCTTTTGATGTACCACTAGCATAATCCAATAAAAAATTACTGCACTAAAAATTTGACACCTCAAAAGAATAAGTGTCAATATTTGATTGGAAAAACAACGCATTTGGTCTCTTTTGGTTCGACCTCATGCAGACCGGCCGGTTTATAAATTGGCACTGCATAAATAGTGTCTCTCTTCAGTTACAACTCAGAATATCGCTGTCCTAAAATCCCTTTGAAGATCTGCATATTTCTCGGAAAATCAAAAAATTTCATTATTTTCTCAGAGAAAATGGTACGAGGAACTCTTGAAGTCCTCCTCGTCTCTGCCAAAGGCCTCGAGAACACCGATTTTCTCTGTAAGTTCCCATCAAAATTCTCCTTTGACGGAGGTTTACTTGCTATTAACTGATCTTTTCATTTTTTTTATTTTTTTTTATTATGATCGTTAGATGCATTGACTTTATTGATATAATTGATGTCAATCTGTTTGAACTTTGAATTAATCGTTTTGGATCTATAATTTAGAATCGATCGATTAAATTAATGAAGATCGTGTAATTCAATTGATTTGATGATTTGTGATCAGGTAATATGGATCCCTATGTGATCATCACCTGTCGCACTCAAGAGCACAAAAGCAGCGTTGCATCAGGTTGAGCCAATTCAGTGAGATTTTTATTACATAAATTTTGAACAAGAAATGATTTAGAAAATTTTGCAGGAAAGGGATCCGATCCCGAATGGAATGAGACTTTTGTGTTTGCTCTTTCCGATGATGTTCCTGAATTATCGATCAAGATTATGGACAGCGATAACACCTCGGATGATGACTTTGTCGGGGAGGCCAAGTAAGTAATCATTAATGACATGTTTCAGTATGTTTGATGAAATCGATTAGATTAAGGAACAAAGACGTATAAGAATGTGATCACAAGAAATCAAAGTCATATCGATGATATATCATTATGGCCTGTTTGGTAGGACTTTTCAAAAGCCAAAAAGCTTGTTTTTTGAACATATTTGAATAATTTTTCTGAAAGTGCTTTATCGGGCTAAAATAGTTTTTAAAGGAATTTGACCTAAGCAGAAGTCCCTGCCGAATGGACCCTGTATATCCAAGTTTTGAGCCATTGAAGTCGGAAAAATTTCCGAATCTTATTTTGTTGTTTAACAATCTACATACAGGATTCCACTCGAGGGACTTTTTATTGAAGGAAGCATACCTCCAACAGCGTACAATGTGGTTAAAGACGAAGAATATTGTGGTGAGATCAGAGTGGGACTAAGATTCACGCCCGAGGCAAGTCACAACTTCAACTTCCTGCATTTTAGTTTTCTACATGTGAAGTAACATATTTTCGGCAAAAAAAGCCCATATATAGAGAGAGATCTCTATCTTCATTTAGGGTTTCAAGATTCACCTAATAATCATATGAGAAATAGAGAAACACGAGAATTTATATCGAAAAACTCCTAAATCAAAGAAACAGATATACACGAAAAAGCACAAAGTACTTAAAAATCCCCACTTCGCGTGTGAATATCAATTTAAACTACAAAGAATCCTAAGTTTCACCATTGCCATTGATCTCATTCTTACAACATTTACGACAAAAAAAAAAAATTCAATTCTTATTTAGCGCGGGATGAAGGGATGAAAATGAAAGTTCCTATAAACCTCCCCTCGTAAAACTTGAGTCGGTCCATATGTTTCATTACACTTTTTCTATTGTCGTGATGTTTGCAGGAAGGCCGTGAAGAGATGTTCGATGCACAAGAAGAAAACTGCGGGGGATGGAAAGAGTCTTCGTATTGAAGTTGATTTGTTACATATCGTTGGCTATGAATGATTTAATTTTTCTATTGATCTTTATGAGAACTAGACAAATAAATTGGCAATCCCACCTAGTACTGTTTGATGTCGTTTTTGGAGTGGTTTGTTTCAGACATGATTTATGTTGTTCGTGGTTGTACTAAATTTCAGTTATAATATGGGATTTTGCTTTTTGAAAATGAAAAGAAACATATTAAAAAGTTGTTGAATTCGAAAAAAAATACATTTTTCGTATAAAAGTGTGTGTATAGTTTAAGATTTACGGCCTTAGTGTAGAATTAAAGTTATCGACACAAATAACATACAGTGCATATTTGGTTTGGATTAAAATTCAATTAAAATCTCAAATTAAAGTTAATAATTAGTTTTAACTACACATTTTATGGACTCATAGCTTTTCAATCATACATTCAATTTTTATCAAAATATATTAAAAATCTGATTTTAATCTCTACCATATAGAGGCTAACTAAAGTAGAAAAATTGTTTTCAATATTGTATCATATTACAATCACGTTTCTAAATAACGACCAATTATTCACTAACCCGATGGAATAACAATTTTTTTTTTTAATCAAGTTTTCTGCCAAAAAAAAATAGTCCAATCAATCTAGCTAGCCAGCCAAAACCAGCTTCCTCACGGCAGCATGGGAACGGAGCGGTACCTGTGACAGTTCCACCGCACCCCTACCCAACCCAGCACTGACTTACTCATCTATTATTGACCTTAAAATTTGTATGATCGAGTGGTCAATAGAGTCCCATCCACCACCTCATCCACCTAGGCATTACTTGTATGATGGAACACACCGTTATGGTGCAAGTGTCATTTACTTGAAGAAAAGTTCAATGACTATTAGCACTCCGACAATTAAGTCAACTGTCGAAACAAAATAGAATGGGTGCAAGAGAGATGAGTGAGACTATGTCTCAATTATAAATGGACTCGCGTTTATATATGGAAAGATGAAAATGGGTTAAGAAGGGTTAGTGGACCAAATCCAAGAAAAAGTCGAGGTTGGGTCCAATTCAATTGACATTTGACAAATATGCAGGATTCTATTCTTCATTTTAGTTATTGAAGATTTGGTTTTGGTTATATTTACTCTTTAGGTGTCAACTGTCCTAAGGTGCTCTTCCAGAATCATAGTCCTAGCAAGTGTGGGTTTAATAAATGTCGAAATGGTGTCCGATTCTTGATTAAATTGTACAAATTTCTGATTTTGTGCTTGAAACTTTTTGCGTTCAATATCATGAGCAGCTTCCTGGTGTTAGGATCCAATATCATCTTCAAGGGCATTCTGGCACAAAATGCTTTGCAACTGCAAGAGGATATTATCATAACTCCTTCAATAGCGATTCTGATATAGAGCCTTTTTGGTTAAATATGTTGAAAGAATCTATCTTGTATCTTACAGATACGGAGATATAACAGCAATTTTGAACTTGAACTTCGATCGGATTCGTAAAAGGCCTTTCTTTTCCTGAAGCTGGAAATGTGAATAGTAACTTACTGGCTGAAGATACTTTTATACAGGGCCGTTAGAACTTGTATTTCTCATCGAACAGCCAAGCCGGTTTAAGAACATAGAATGACCGAACTGCCAAAGCACGGTTAGTATCTTTTATTGTGGTGTACATTTTGAAACTAGTGAAACTAAGGGGCTTGAAAGTTTTATAACAGCGAAGTTTTTTGGTTAGTGAATTGACTATAAGTATGCTGAGTATAAAATTGTCATGCACATTTACGACCTTGTATAGTCGAAGGCAAGTAACAGATGTTTGTGGACTGTTCGATTTGAAGTTTGAATTATGAGTTTAATTTTTTATATCCATGCATCAGCAAAACTGAGTTCTTTCTGTTTTCTACAGCTGAAGACTGCCACTCTGCTTATTGTTGTACTTTTATCGGTTGATTCAGCCTTGTCTTATTTGCTTGCCCTTCTTTTACGAAGAAAGGCTTGAACTGCAACAAGTGATGGTTCCTTACACGCATTGACAAGCATCTTTAAAGAAGCTCGATCCCTTGGTTTCCAACGGTGGGGAATCAAGAAAATTCTGGATTTTAGTCATGAATTATGCTAAGTGTACATTCCATGGTGTACATCATTTTTAACATTGCCATGACACAATATAAAAATAGCATAAAATAATATGTATGTGTAGCATGATTGAAAAATCATTTTTATCCCCACAATTATAGGGTTATATTATGCATAGCATTTATCCACCTATTATGTGGAACCCACAGCTTATAACATGCAAAAAGTTACACCTAACATACACGTGTGTGTGGTCCAATCCGACTTGGGCGGGAGCTAGGGAAGGAAATTATGTACTTTCGACGTGTGAAATTCTAGATTAATTTCGACTCTTTAGTTCTTATCGTCTGTATATCTTTTGATTTTGTTTAGCCTGAATATGCCTGGTGTACATTTGTTTTGATCAATATAATTTCACATTTACCAATCATTCAAAAAAAAAGATGCAAATTATTTCTTTTGAAAGTAACTATTAAATTATTTATTTTCGAAGTATATTTTTCTTCAAAACTTTACCTATTTACTAGTAAGTAAACTGTCAACTTAGCCAACCCTTTTAAGAATTGGTTTATGCTAAGTGTACATTCCATGGTTCACATCATTTTTAACATTGCCATGACACAATATAAAAATAGCATAAAATAATATGTATGTGTAGCATGATTGAAATATCATTTTTATCCATACAATTATAGGGTTATATTATGCATAGCATTTATCCAACTATTATGTGGAACCCACAGCTTATAACATGCAAAAAGTTACACCTAACATACACGTGTGTTTGGTCCAATCCGACTTGGGCAGGAGCTAGGGAAGGAAATTATGTACTTTCGACGTGTGAAATTCTAGATTAATTTCGACTATTTAGTTCTTATCGTCTGTATATCTTTTGATTTTGTTTAGCCTGAATATGCCCGGTGTACATTTGTTTTGATCAATATTTTCACATTTACCAATCATTCAAAAAAAAAAGACGCAAATTATTTCTTTTGAAAGTAACTATTAAATTATTTATTTTCGAAGTATATTTTACTTCAAAACTATACCTATTTACTAGTAAGTAAACTGTCAAGGAATCGGTTGGGAAAATTCTTAACCATTGATTTAATCAAAATACGATCATTTTACAAATGAAAACAGGTACTAATTGATTATACAACTAAACATCCCAAAAAGGTGACACCAATATTACATTTGTTTGCAACAAAAGACAGGAAGAGAGAAATTCTGGAATTAACTTATGTCTACTAATCCCATAAACCAGAGGAGTGACTCGATGTTAAAAGTGCCATTTAAAGACTCCAAAGCAGCAGCTATAAGCACAAAACGACTAGTCCAAAAAATGCATTTAGGATGCAAATGTTCATATACGACATCTTACACAAACAAACTCGATTGTTCAGCATTAAGAGCTTGTAAGGGGCATATCTTGAGTTTACCTTGTTTGGTAATTCTTATTACTAGCCCCTGTACTAGGTTGTCGAGGATTTGTGCCACTGGAAGATGGGAAGCTAAAATTTCCCGGGGACGGGAATAACGGATTAGGCAGCGATTGCACAACAGCCCCTTCATTCTGGAAAATGGTGGATCCAACTGGTGAGACTGAGAATCCGTTTGTCTGATTGTAAGGAATGTCGACTTGTTGAAATGATGATGGAAGGGGAGGAACTTCGTTCTGGAAATTTGTGGGTACATCAGGGGGTAATGAGCATCCGTTTGTCTGATTGTAAGGAACGTCAACTTGCTGCTGGAAGCCCGAAAATCCCAGATTATCATCAAGTGGTATTTCACCTGTAAGTGTCTTGAACGCAAATTCTAAGCATGGATCCGACCAAGATTCCGAAAATGGATAGAAGAGCTGTGAATCTTGTGATCTCGAATTATCATTTTCTTGATTCTCAATTGCCTTCCCATGTGTTTGCTCTTCTGGAACGGCCTGTTCTGTAAGAAGCTTTTCGGTTTTGTTTGATGGCACTATTTCCTTGAGAATTTCATTGCCTACAGAGGCATGATCTGCAACCTCTTTTACCGTCTCAATAGCAGATGGCTGAAGAACTCCATCAGAAACATTTGAAGGAAAACTGGATGAATTAATAGCTTCAGTATCAGTAGGATTCCTGTCCTCAGCACGTTCACTCAAAATTGTGTTAGGAGGCATGTCAAGTTTACGACCTGCAAGCCTTTTTGAAGTCCGTCGTGGCAAGTCTTGTGACAATCTTTTCTTGGATATTCTCAAGCCCAACTGAGTTTTACGACTCTGTTTTTCCACTAAAGTTTCTGAAAGCTTTTGTTCAGTCAAGAGAGAAGTTGCACGAGAGTCGATAACTACATCGTCGACCATCACTGTCACTTCCTTTTCAGAGCCTTCATTTGTTGGTCTGATCCGATTGTTTGTAGCACCACACTTAATTTTATTTTCACATGTAAGAATGGCATTATTGGATGAATTATTTCCCAGATTTTCTTCCAAAATTTTGGCCTCTGATGCATCTAAGCTTTCTGTAACTAAACTTTCTTTACCTACAACATAAATCCACTGTCAGAATAGGAAAAAATTGGTAATGGCCCTAACGTATTTTAACCTATAATAACCAATTTCAATAAGCATATCTATACCATCAACAAAAAGCTGTATCTTGGTTTCGAGGTTCTCTGATAACTTCTCATCAACTGCAGATGAAGACTGTAAACGGGAAAAACGGACATCTTTAGACAACCGGAATATTCGAGCATAAGCACATTACTTGTACATAGCAAAGGTAAACAAATAATATAGTGGATAATAATTTTAGTTAGGACAGGAATATGGAAACAACCAACATTTCTTATGCAAAGGCAAACGTGGGGAAATTGTTGGGTGCTGTTTCCAGAATTTCCAAAACAAACTTGAAGCATTATAGCATAATATGGGGAACTTATTTAACTACTTTATGAGTGATATAAAGCAATAAAGCAAGATACAGCAATAGAGGAAAAATTATATTTGGTGACCTTCATTATCATAGCACCTTTGGTAAGTGTTCTCAGTCATTTAATTAAAATACGCAGCAGGAATCTTGAAATCAATTTCTTGAAAAGATCTCAACATTAACTTCAGCCTAAAATGTTGCTAATATAACAAACTTTACATGCATTTTGAGTGCAAACACATAATGAATATCCAGTGTCTGAATACATGATCAGTCCAGGGAAATTTTCACGCAGAACTTATTTATACACATGGCCTGATAAACAGCATCAAATGCAATTTTTTCACATTTGTTGTTCTAACAAATAAGTTGCAGTGACTGACTTTATTAATCATATATTTTTAAAATAATTGTTACTTGTTCTGGGCAAGACTTCAAAACTGCTTCTTTTAATTTGTTCTGATCTGGTGCCACTATGTAATTTAAAGCCAAAAAAGTTTGCCGAGCCAGGAAAAGTCGAGGATAAATATTGCTAAACAAACATACGCATTCTTTATTATGTTCTGCTGTGGTGCTACTGTTTTCTATGCTTTTGAGATATCGGGCTACTGCTGGCTTCGAATAGAATTTGCTTCCAGTCAACGGATTAATATATATCTGCAAGAATGAAAGTACAATGAGAACTTCAAATATTGTGGAACTCGATCATCTATATTGTCCTAACTAAAAGCATGACAGTATAACACAACATATCCACTTCAATTGGCAAGAACATAGAGATAGAGAAATCCCCTATACAGAATAATGAAGAGTTCAACTGGAAAGGTCATATCAAGATATAACAGCCCAATATTTATAAGACACACAATAAATTTCTTCAGGGACGATGCATTACAAAAATACAAGCAGAGACATAATAGTACAGTCTCTTAGATCACCAGCCTGAGGTTAAGAGATTAATTATAGGTACCTTTCTGACTTTCCCAAATTTTCTTGTCTTGATTTCTGTTTTCCAGCCTTCTGGTAGCTCATCTGCTGATGGGCTCTGAGTAGCAATCTGGACATAACTCAAAAAGAGATTCAATTGCCTGCTAGAGTTTGATCATATTTAGGAATAGTAAATTAGGCTAGTTGCAGCACAAACCATATTCAATGAATCCTTGTCATTTCCCTCATCATTCTCTTCGATAATGCAATCTGAGCTCACCATCAATTTGCATTCTTCAGATGCATCTTGCTTCAGAGAGGATTCATCCACATTTTCATGCTGAAATGGACAACACAGCATAATCACTGGATTTAACAGCAGACCTCACAGCCAATTAAGGCATCTAATGTCCAAATTAGAGATCACAGATATGAGAAGCAGATATCTGAAGACAGTGAAAAGCAACAAGGATCTAACAGCTAATCCTTGACAGATAGGGTGGTCGAGGAAGCTTTTTACTCACAGGGATTTCATGCGTCAACAGATTATCCAACTCCCTTTTCTTTGGTTTGGTAAGGCAGCTACCAATGTTGTTAGTTTCCAGATAGCGCAAGGCATCTTTTTTAGAACGAAAGACATATCCGCTAACTGGGTCTGTGTAATACTGCAGAATTGAATGCTTTTCAGGATGAAAGATGTCTCTCTAGGAAATTTGTAAATTCTGAACTAATATTACTCGGTAGAAGATGCATAGTAAATACAACTAGATAAGACGTATTACAGACACAAGCAGACATGCACTAATACAGTCTGATACATCACCAGCTTCAGGTAAGGGAATAATTACCGGGTCCTTTCTCATCTTACTCCCAGATACACTTGTCTTGATTTCTTTTATCCAACCTGGAGGTAGCCCATCTGCCGATGTGCTCTGAATGGTAACCTGAACATGGCTCAAAATGAGCCTTTTTGGAATATAAGAGTTTAATCGTGTCTGAGATTAATAAGTTAGGATATTTGCAGCACAAACCGTCTTTAATGAATGCTTGACTTCATGTATATCCCTTTTGGGCGTACAACCTGAGGTCACCATCGATTTGCTCTCTGGAGACGCATTTTGGTTCGAAGCGGATTCATGCACATTGTCATGCTGAAAGGACCATGCAGTACAATAACTGATGTTATCAAAACCAGCCAGTACATTGAATGGAAAAGGTTTACGGTCAAGGGTCATAAAATTTAACTGGGGATGAACATGAGTTGAATCGGTGGTAATAAATAAATAAATTATATACACATATTATATAAAAATTTTAAAACAATATTTTTAGGTTTTCACATTACTAATTTCTCAAGAGTACAGTTTTTAAGAAATAGGCTCTTCGATTCTTGGGCCTGACTTCTTATTTCGCTCCTTATCATTTTTATTATCTTCTCAATATCATTAATATTTATGTCTTCAAAAAGCCGACTCTCCACACTTTTTTTTCTCTATCTTTCAACTCTTTATCAAAAAATAAAACTCACAGCCGAAGCATCTCCTCTTCTTCAAGTTTTATTCCTTCATTTTCTTTTTCATTTCTTCGCATACCCACCTATAGATCCCGAAACTACCTCAATTTTCCTATGGTGCAAGCTCTATAGCACGAACACTTTAACTAGGATAGCGTGTCCGTGTCTGACACGTATCGACACCGACACTCTATCATAATCATTTTTCATTTTTAACTAGAAATATGATATATTTTTAACTCGGTATTATTAGTAAATAACAAATGGGTATTTATATTTAAAAGATTTCAACAAGATAGATTAAAAACAAGTATAAAATTAAATTTAAACTAAATGAAGAATTTTAATGAATTTAATCAACATGTCGGCAACGTGTTGTGTTGGTACTTTTTGGAAAAATCATGTGGCTGCGGGAGACATGGTTCAAAGGAAGCATTTTCTGAAATATTGTTGTGTTGCATCTCTCTCAACTAAGGCAGGAAAAAAATTTAAGGAACGGAGAAGAAGTGAATTTTTTTCTTGATTTTTTTTAAAACGTCAAACAGTGAAAACAGAAAAACCGTGACCAGTTCACCGGTTCTCCAGTTGAACTGATCGGTTCAGTAATTTTCTACTGGTTCTATAATTCAAAATTTATAAAATATAACCAGACAGGATAAACCAAGCAGTTCCCAGTTTTTTAGGAAAAGCCACCAAGGTCGATCCAGTTATTACAAAATTGATAATTACTGGATATTTAAATTTACCTACGGTATGACCTCAAGGCAAAATGTGTCCAATGTCCAAATAAAATATCAAAAAAATGAGAAAGAGAGATCCACATAACATAAAGCAACAAAGAGGCAACAATAGATCATTGACAGATAGGATTGTCAAGCAAGCTGATACTCACTGGAAATTCATTCTTTATCAACTCTTGATCATCCATCTGCTTTTTCATTGGTCTCGCGCGGCAGCTACGGATGTCGTTAGTTTCCAGATAGCGTAAAGCATCTAATTTGGAGTGAAATTTATATCCGCTGACTGGGTCTGTGTAAAGCTGCAGAATATACTTTCCAAGATGAGAGACGTCTCCCAAAAAATTGGTATACTCTAAATCAACATTACTTGGTAGAAAATTTAAAATAAATATAATTACTCATACATTCTTTTAGATCAACAGCTTGAGGTAAATAGATTAATTACCGGATACTTTTTCATCCTACTACCAGATTTTCTTCTCTTGATTTCTTTCGTCCAGCCTGGTGGTAGCCCATCTTCTGATGTAACCTGAATGTCAACCTGGACCTAACTCAAAAAGAACCTTAATTATAAATAAGAATCTCATCATATCAAGTACTAGTAAATTGTGCTAGTTGCAGCACAAACCATATCCAATGATTGCTTGTCGTTGCCCACTTTATTCTCTTTGGGAATGCAACCTGACTTTGTCATCAATTCACAGTGTTTAGACACATCTTGCCTTAAAGGTGATTCGCCCACCTTGTCATGCTGAAAAGGATCACAAGGTATAATCACTCAATATTTAAATTTAGAAACAATTTGACCTCATGGCCAATCATAGTGTTTAATGTCCAAATTAAATATCTTAAACATGAGAAACAGGTAGCAAAGAAAATGAAAAGTAACAAAAAGCAAAAACTAATCTTTCATAGGCCATCAAGCAAGCCATTCACTTACAGGAATTTCATTCTTGATCGACTCTTGATCATCCACTATCCTTTTCTTTGGTCTTACAGCGCAGCTACCAATGTCATTAGTTTCCAGATAGCGGAAAACATCTGTTTTAGAATAAAATATATATCCGCTAACTGGGTCTGTGTAATACTGCAGAACGAAATCTTTTCAGCATGAGAGAGAAATAATAAATTCTAAACCAACATTTCTTGGTAGAAAAATGCACAGTAAGTCAGAACACGAACAAGACACCCACACTCATACAGTCTCATAGATCACCAGCTCAAGATAAAGGGATTAATTAACACAACCTTTCTCGTCCTACTAGATCTACACATCTTGATTTCTTCTGTCCAGCCTGGGGGTAGCCCATCAACTGATGTGTTCTGAATGGCAACAAGGAGATAACTCAAAAAGATCCTCAATTTTATACAAGATTTTCTCACGATTAGTATTTTCTGATAGATGCACAAACCATATTCAACGAGTGCTTGTCATTGCCCTTTTTATTCTCGTTGGGAGTACAACCAGAGCCTGTGATCATTTTGCATTGTTTAGACACATCTGGAGTCAATGAGGATTCGCCTACACAGGCATGCTGAAAAGAAAAGGGAAATAAATATGCATTAGAAGGGGGGAAGATGGAAAAAAGAAAAAAAACAAATACAAAAATCAGGTTTGTGTGAGAATACAATGCAAAGGTTATAAGCACCAAACCAATCTCACATAAGTACTAAAACTAGATAAAACAACCACCTCCTAAATCAAAGCCTGCAAACCGAAGAGTGACGTAGACAGTGCAGAGCAAATAAACCCATAATTGGCTAATTAAAAGCATGCTTACATTATACGTTAAACTATCATTTCCATGTAATTTTAAGACTGGAGTATCAATGAGTTCTTTTATTCTTGGTGATACCTCAATAAAAATGGAATTTAAAGCACTTCCCGTGAACTTTTTATTTTTTCAAAATTCATAAATAGAAATATAGCTCTAGTAAGATTATGATTGAGATGCTTCATATCGAGCATATGGTGCAATAGTATCAACAAATATAAATTTATTTGTTGAAGAAATAATCATTAAATGTAATTTGAAACCAGGTAACTTTCTTAGACCAGGAAGAGAAAATGATAAATATAACTAAACAAGCCAATGAGTAATTTAACTTGTTCTGCTATGGTGCTACTCTGCTCCATGGTTTTAAGATATCGAACCACCGCTGTCTTTGAGTAGAATTTTCTTCCATCTGCAGGACTTTTATACACCTGGAAGATCGATAAAGGGCAATGAGAACTCCAAAAAACGGAGAGAGTCACCACCCAGGCAGTCCTACTAAAAGTATGACAATATAATATGACAGATTAACTTGACTGGTAAGAATAAACAGACTACCTAGCAAGTTACATGTCAATATTCATATGTTTAATGAAGTTTTCTCAGTGTATTTTGGTGTATTGAGTCGGAGAAAGAGCTAGAGAGAGTGAAGAAACAGAATACATGAAAAGATAGAGAGCTCCACCACTTCTGAAAAAGGGTAGCCCGGGGGCTTGACTAGGGGTTGCTGAAAGGAAATTTAGAAATGCAATATTCTATATTCACTAAACAGGAACAAATAAAATGAAGTAAAGATGCAACTTGACATACCTTATAAGTTGATGCCACACTAGAACTGCTCTTTCTCGGTCTTTCCTCCATTACCCATCCATTGGGTAACCATTCAGTACACTCATTTTCTTCAACTGATGTCTGTGAACGCTACCATATATAGTCATATTTAAGGGCAGAATGATCGTACAATCTAATCATTTATTTAACATATATACCATGAAACTTACCAAACCAATATTGTCATTTGGGGACATGTTGTCTTCATTACTTCTTGGTTGAGGAGTACCATGGAAAATTTCTTCTGTTTTCGCACAACCAATGACATCTTTCTTCGAATAAAACTCTTTACCCGTTGCCACATTGCAGTAGTACTAAAATAGCCAGACAAATATGACTTGAGTGTCAGTTTCTTTTACGTTCCGTTTACTCTCCTTTCTTCAACAGATAACTCTTTTGCGAATTGAATGCAGTTGGTGAAGTTTGAGTATAGTTGTGTCATTAATTAATATAAAGGATATCAGTTTCCACATTCTTGGAGATATGTCGGTTAAGAAAATAACTGGAACATACATTATTCCCATGTTTAATGGGGGGAGTGCAATCCTTGTTTACCTTCAATCTTTAAAAGGCCCACACAACCGTTTAGATTTTTTACCATTGTCAGCAACACACATTAAAATTGTGGGAATATGGTATAATGCTACTCCGTATAATGCTACTCCTGCGGATTTCGCCACAAGATATCAGTTCACAAGGTTGAATGGAATGAGATTGAATATTCCTTATTCATAAAGTGGTGCAAAGTTAGACTTGTCAAATGAATTTCTAATGTGTTACGAAATTCACGCTCTCCATACCGGTTTTCACAGCCTTCGTTAATCAGGTATCCATAATCCTCAGATAAAATTCTAAGATGCTTGCTTACGCAGGCTACTTTGTGAATCCAGGGATGTCAGTGTTAATTCATCATGAATTTGTACTGTACTCAAAATCATATATCCCACATACCAATATTAACAACCTTTTTAATGAATTAGGTATCTAATATCCAAAGCTAAACGCAGTGGACACTAGTTGCTTAAGCTACTTTTTCGTAGACAAAACAAACAAAGCCGCAAGATGACCATTTTTAACAATCATGCAGCTCCAATCAGAACAAGTGGCAATTGATTTATACCAAATCCAAAGCCCACCCAAATAATGTAGTTTAGTCAAAAAGTTTGGGAAATGCCATGTATAAGGTAAAGAAAATTTTTAATCATTCAATAATATACAACACATGCTAAGCACCAAGCTCAAAATATTACAAAACTGAACACGTTGACTTGAATATTAACGTAAATCAAGCAAAGATGATAGAAGCCCATATCATATATTCACATGTTTGTTTCTATTCCATGAGTATACCACTGTTTATACATTTAAAAATATATATAAATATTCCAATTTCACACTTGTTCTTCCAACATGCAGCTACTTACCAATCAAGTTATACAAGAACACTATCCTCAAGAACTCGATTAAAGAGATTGATTAACCAATTACGAGGTAAACACATCATATTTTTCCATTCTCGAAAACTTACTTCGAAGAATTGGGTAAAAGGGAAGAAAATAGTCAATTAATTCACAAACAAGATCCACTCCGCTCTTTTTAACTCAACATTCAAGCACTTTACCAGCCAAATTCATAAGAGAAAAAGTTAAGCTGCAAAATTAATTCCTAAAAAACAATGAAAGATAAGTAAACTAGCTAAAAGAGTTTGACAACCTTGATTTTTCTTCCGTTCTTGACTTTGATTTTCTCAGTATACCCAGGTGGAAGCCACTCCGGCGCCTTCCGGGCTACCATTTTTACCTGAATTTCAAGATTTCTTATTTTCTCGATTTGGGTCACGATTTTTCTCTCTGGGTCCGGGAAGATCGATGGAGTTGCATAGAAAGGCAGGTAGGTGTAGTAGTGAATTGGGCAAAGGGGGTACCAGGGAACACGTGTTGCCAGTCTATAAATGTATGCAACAGCACGAGTATAATCCACTGCTGGTTGCGGCTGCAAATGGGCTGTAATATCTATTGCGGGCTAATCCGTTAAGGGCATCGAAATTTCTGTCTTCATTTTTTTTTCTTGCTTTTTGGGTTCAATGCTATCTCCATATTTGGATAAACTTTATTTTCTTTCCAACTCAATGGTCGTCTTGTTTGTAGGTGGCTATTTAAGTTGGTCGACATTTTTAAGGTTCAATTGTAAATAGACAATGATAAAAATATTTTCATTATGTTTCTGTTAGCACATTGTCTAATGATGTTTTTGTAAAAATACCGTTAGCAATGGTTAACACTGTCTAAAAACTCACTCTCGATCTCTCTTTTTAGGTTGACATATAGAACTAAAAGTAATTTATCTTCAAACTTAAGGTTTAACTCTAGAGACAAGGAAAGTTCATATATATCTGCAAGTATTTTTTTAAAAGTACTCTGAAAATTTACAATCAGTCCCTCTTTTTAGGTTGACATACAAAACTAAGAATTTGTCTTCAAACTTAAGGTTTAACTTTGGAGACAAGGAAAGTTCTGAAATATATTTACTATAATTCTGCAAGTACTTTTTGGAAAGTACACTGAGCGGTGATTAATGCTTTCTGAAAATTCAACTTCGATCTCTCTTTTTAAGCTGACATGCAGAACTAAAAGTGATTTGTCTTCAAACTTAAGGTTTAACTTTGGAGACAAGGATGGTTCAGAAATATATTTACTATAATTCTGTAAGTACTTTTTGGAATGTACATTGAGCGGTGATTAATGCTTTCTGAAAATTCAACTCTGATCCCTCTTTTTAAGTTAACATGTGGAACTAAAAGTGATTTGTCTTCGAACTAGCGGTTTAACTTTGAAGACAAGGAAAGTACAGGAATATATCTACCATATTTCTGTAAGTACTTTTTGGGAAAGTACAGTACTGCAAGTACTTTTTGGAAAGTACACTGAGCGGTGATTAATGCTTTCTGAAAATTCAACTCCGATCTCTCTTTTTAAGCTGACATGTAGAACTAAAAGTGATTTGTCTTCAAACTAGAGGTTTAACTTTGAAGACAAGGAAAGTTCAGAAATATATTTACCATATTTCTGCAAGTACTTTTTTGGAAAGTACAATGAGCGGGTGATTAATAATTTATAAAAGTTCACAGTCGATCAATCTTTTTAGGTTAGCAAATAGAGATTGCGAGTGGTATGTCGTCAAATTTAGGGTTCAACGTCTAGATGGATGTACGAAAAAGTTTCAAAAATATTTTTGTATCGGCTCGGCTCATTGCCCAATGATGCTTTTTGGAAAGTATAGTTAGCAATGGCAAGTACTTTCTAAAATTCACTCCCAAATGCTTTTTTTTTTTTTAGGTTGTCGTATAGATACTAATAGTAGTTTGTTGTCAAAAACCATATAATTTTGTTCATTATGTTTCTACAAGCACGTCACCCAATGGTACTTTTTGGAAAGCACGATCAACAATGATTAATACTTTTTGAAAACTCACTTTCGATCACTCTTTTTAAGCTAGTATATAGAGAGTGAGAGTGGTCAAATTTAAGGTTTAACTCGAATGTGATATTGTTACACGTTTTATGTAACGTAAATATGCTGCAAGTGTACGGTGTCAAGTTTGGTAATATAATGATGGAATTAGAGTGTCGAATCCACATGAATTAATATTTAATTTATACTAAGTATTATAATTGTTTAGCTCTTATTTTATCGAGAAAAACGAGTTTTAAAATCAATGTTATTAACTAATCGAATTGTCAATATGGTGATGAATTCAACAATATCAGTTCAAATTTTAAGAATTTATCAATAGGAGAACGCCCAGAGTTATGATTTCACCGAACTATCAAATATGATTCTCAATCATATAATTATTTTTATTCAAAATTTTCAAGTTTATAAGCAAGAACCATAATTTAATTATACTTCATCTCTCGAGTGTTGAGTAAAAATTATTCGTATATTTCAATTCTAATATCTCCATTCCGAATTAAAATCCAAACATTATCAAATAAAGAAATTATAGTTTCTCTCTAAATATATAATTTTTAGGTTGTTTTATTATGATGGTGTTTGATCTCCATTTTTTCCTCATTATAATGAGTAAAAAATGGGGATCAAACAAGTGATATATGATCATGCCTAAATTTTCCTCTTTCGAGTATCGAAATGTAGACAATCATTTCATTCAACAAGTAGCCAAATAATTGAAAACATTAAAAATCAATAACACAAATAAACGAATTGGAAATTTTCAAAGAAATAACTAAATAAAATTAAAACATAATCTTAAGTTGGTTACATCAAACCGATTTAATCTTCAAATCAAGTACTCAGAAGCTATAGAAATAATCAAATTCAAATAAAAAAAATAGAGAAGAGAATAGAAAAACTAGTTTTGATAGATCTTCAATCTCCTTTGCGATATTGTTCTTGATTTTTTCTCGATTTCTTGCTCTTACCTCAATGAATTGTAATTGAAAAGTGGTCTTTGAAGTTGTATTTCATCATGAAGTTTTGGAAAAGTTAGGGTTGGATTGGGATTGAAAATAGACCAAAAAAATTCAAAACTCTTCCTCTCGCCCAGTGGCACCCTGACGCCACAAGCGTGGTGCTACGGTGCCGTGTTGTTGTGAAAATGCAGCAATAGTAGCGTCACGGTGCCCACTTTCGGGTAAAAAATTAGTACTGCGTATCTTTCAGTATTTTTATTATAATTTTTCTCCCGATATCCTATCAAGGCGATTTAAAGTGCATTGAAAAGATTACTCAAAGGGCAGCAACTTTATTTCAGATATCATTTTCCAATTCAAATGTTTACTATATTAAAAATGGGTCGCAATCTCCAGCTTAAAATCTGGAACATTTTTGTGCAATTGAAAATTGATTTGTAAAGATATTTTGATCATATTTCACCCTTTTTTTACTTCTAATTGCATCTAAATGACTCCAGTAATATTCAATTATCGTTTTGGTGTCCGAATCAACTATTGAAATGTTGCAATTAACTTTGAATTTTACCATTTTGCGTCGTTATTCACTTCTTTCTTTCAATTTAGATTCAAATCATCAAGTTTCACCAAATCAATATCAATTTCTCCTTGATTCATGCTTACATCACTCCTTTCTCCAAATTTTGCATCATTCACACCAATTCAATTAACCTATAAAACAATATTAAAACACACATTAAATCATAAAAACTCTTAAAAGCAATCAAAATAACAAATTTAAAAGACATTGAAACAATGAATGAACCACACTCATCAAATATAAAAGTTTCAAAAACATTTTTACAATGTTTCCGCCATGCACACTGCCCGATGGTGCTTTTTGGAAGGTACAATTTGCAATGGCTAATACTTTCTAAATTCACTCTCAATTGCTCTTTTTAAGTTTTCATATAGAGACTAATAATTTTTGTTGTCAAATTTTTGGTTCAACTCTGGAGACATAAAAGCTCATAATTTTTTCACTATGTTTCTACAAGCACATTGCCTGATGGTACTTTTTGGAAAGCAGGGTCAGCAATGATTAATACTTTCTGAAAAATCACTCTCGTTCACTCTTTTTAGGTTAGCATATAGAGACTGAGAGAGTGAGAGTGGTCTAGCGTTAAATTTAAGGTTTAATTCTAAATGAACGTGACATTAAAGTTTCAAAAATATTTTCAATATGTTTATGCATGCACACTGCCCAATGGTGATTTTTGGAAAGTACAATCAGAAACAGCTAATACTTTTAAAAATTCACTCTCGATCGCTCTTTTTAGGTTAGCGGTAGAGAATGAGAGTGCTCTGTCGTCAAATTTAGAATTCTACTCTTGATAAAAAGTTTTCAAAATATTTTCATTATGTTTCTATTAGCACCTCCAAACGGTGCTTTTTGGAAAGTACAATCAACAATGGTTAGTGGTCTTTTAAAATCTTGATTGCTCTTTCTAGTTGGTATATAGAGACTGAGTGATCCATTGTCAATTTTAGGGTTCAATTCTAAATGGACGATGACAGAAAATTTTCGAAAATATTTTGATTACGTTATCTAAGAACACTGCCAAATGGTGCTTTTTCTAAAGTACAATCAGCAATGACTACTTTCTGAAAATTCACTCTTGATTGCGCTTTTTGGTTTGGTAAATGGGGAGTGCCAAAAACAACTGACTGTTATCATGTTTAAAGAAATTACTTGAAGAATTCAAATACCAGCCTCAAACTCAATATTTGTATAGCTTAGTAACACAAATATTTTGAAAACTTTTTAGGTTGGTATCAGGGGCGGAGCCCGGAAAGTAACTAAGGATAGGCACAATTTATCGATATTGAACGTCGAGTTTTTTATTATGAATTTAACGATAATAAAATTATAAAATAATATTACGACAATACTAAAAATAACATTGTTTATGTTGTCCCACATTATTCGACGTCCCCCCATCAACGT
>CAIGRP010073951.1:0-20196 GCA_903798385.1 Fraxinus cuspidata | reverse complement strand
CAAAAATACCGCCTCGAGGCATACTGCATGCGCCTCACAGTGAGGTGCGCCTCACTACCGCCTTTTTAAACCATGCATACACTAGAGTGACTTCTTATGTGGAGCTACTCTTTGCTATGGCACTACACAAATTTTTTTTTTTTTTGGGTACTTTTAATCACATGTAGCAAATAAATGTGGATGTTGGTTTTGTGAAGTCAAGGATATGTTTGAACTCTGTTGATTATCGCGAAGCTTTGATTTTGCAGCATCAAAGAAAAAAAATTATTTTCTGATTGACCCACCTTAGGGATCAGATATTATTAAAACAGACAAAATTTGTTTGTTCTTTTGAGTACTTTAAATTATTTTATAACGAATTTTGAAGATTGTTAATGATTTATTAATGGGCTTATATTTTTTATTTTTTTGGTTTGTTGTGAGCCTCTCAAGGCTTCTCACCTTGCGAAGGAATGCCTCAGCATCTGATCATGCCCTTTTAAACATTGCCTGTTCGAACTCCTTCCAGACTGTCAGCTCGCTCCACTGAGCCACTGCATGTGCATAGCATCCAACCTTCAAGACGGTTCATCCCCTTTTTTCAAAAGGAAGGAGTAGGGAGAACTTTTATCATAACCCAACTCGACAAAGTTCAGAATATCAATTTTTCTTTGTGGAACTCAAAGAGAGAGAAACTGGGTTCAGAATAGATTTTTACATTAGATGTCGAAGAAACCAGGATGATTTTGATACTTTTTTTGTTTTAATATGTGTCACTAGTATCTCAATGTGTTAATAGATGCAATTTTACATTTTCGAGGTTGTTATCTGTTTCCAAGTTTCAATTGAAGCATGACGTTTTAAAAAAATTTTATAGCAAATACTGTACTTTCTAACATTTTCTGTTGAAGTTTATATGTGCATGTTAATCTAGTTCATTCAAGTCTGCATTTTCTCTGCCATCTTTATTTATTATTTGTGGTTTCTGTACATTACAGGACCAAAGCCTTCTGAGTTATATGGAAAGTATACATGGAAAATTGATAAGTTTTCTCAAATTAAAAAAAGAGAACTTCGGAGTAATGCATTTGAGGTCGGTGGCTACAAATGGTATGACACTCATGAGTCTTTGCTTCTTCTGTGGCATGCCTATATAGTTAAGATAACATGGATTCCTATCTTTAGCATTTTCAGATGTACTTGATGTATGTGCATTGTCTTGAATATTTTCTATCAGATTTTTATTTCTATATTTAACCCTGATTAGTGATTCCTTTTTAATTTTCTCTCTTTTGGTTTACCTTTGAATTTTTGCCACTTTATACTGTAGAATATTTCTCTAGTTGGTTTAAGAATGAAGATGGTTACTCCACTGCATGCTGTATGCTTCATGGATTGTTACGTAGAAATATGGAAATGGCCTTCCACAAACGCTTGATCTTGATTGCTTGTTTTGCATTGAAATGACGGATATAGAACAATGCTTCTCTATGATGTTTATATGTAAGTAATTTGTTTTGTTTTTCTCCCTCTTCAAGGGCATAGCTTCTGGGAATTTCACGCTTTTTAATTTATTAAAATCAGTAATGAATGCAATGCCCCCTTTCTCGATAGGTTGCGGAATAGTATATAAAAAATTCATTCAAAAATGAACAAGACAAGTGGCAAGATCTTTTTCAAGTAGTTTGCACAAATTAAACTATGAAAAAAGTAAAATGCATCTTTTAGCATGATTTATTTTTTCTTCCGTTTCACTGAATGCTGTTAACTTCTTGTTTGTGTAAAGGGACGCGTTGCAATGATTCCATTTGAATGTTGTGGCAAATTACTATGATTCAATCTTTGGACTGCAGGTACATTTTGATTTACCCTCAAGGCTGCGATGTCTGCAATCATCTCTCTTTGTTTCTTTGTGTGGCTAATCATGACAAGCTTCTTCCAGGTATGATAATATTATTGATCTCTTGACGATTTACTAGAAAATCAGTATTTTGGTTTGTAGTTGTTATATGTGATTTTTTGTATCCTAAACAGGCTGGAGCCATTTTGCTCAGTTTACTATTGCTGTGGTGAATAAAGATCCCAAAAAATCCAAGTATTCTGGTAAGTTGCTCAATTGTTGCTATTTCTTTTTTGTAATCATGTGTTCTATATGCAATCACGATCAGTCTTGTTATTTATTGCAAAACCTACAGACACCTTGCATCGTTTTTGGAAGAAGGAGCACGACTGGGGATGGAAAAAATTTATGGAGCTATCTAAAGTTTTAGATGGGTTTATTGATGCAGATACTTTGACTATTACAGCTCAAGTTCAAGTCATCAGGTGGTGTGCAAATTATTATTATTTTATTTTTTGTGAAGGTTAAAATTTCGTTATTTGTTAATGTCTTCCGAGCTGATAGATCAATCTTTTTGAAGAACTATGCACCGCGTGTATGGGGGTGCATACAATTGGCAACTTCTTCAATGAGTATAATCATGTGCATGTTCAGTTGAGTCATTTATCAAAAGTGTGAATGCTAAGTAAAGCTGAAAACGCAGGCCGATGGCTAAAATTAAGGACGGTATGAAAGAATTAATGATGAAACAGCCTCTCCTTACAAGAGAAACTGTTTCTGATTGCTTGAATCATATTTGGGTCTGTAACTATGGATACAGGTCTATGTCAATATGATAGTAGTCATTTTCATTTTGTAGTAATTGATTGAACTCGTACACAAAGCATGTGCAATCTCTTCCTGCTCTGTAATATGAGCTATGGAGGTGATTTGGACGGCTGGCTTCTCATGCTTTTAGATTAGTGAGAAAGAAATAAATGGACAATTTGGAAGATTGGAGTCAAGTTTAAACTCATTTTTATAAGAGTGGCTTTTAAATTTACTCTTATTGTGATTCGATGCATTTGTAAGTAGTAACAGATGTGCTACTTGTTTTTTTACAATATTTTTTTTATATATCTCAGTCTCTGATTTCTCAGGGAGAAAGCAGATCGTCCCTTCCGTTGCCTTGACTGTCAATATAGGAGGGAACTTGTTCGGGTGTATCTGACAAATGTAGAACAAATTTGCCTTCGTTTTATAGAAGAACGGCAGGGCAAGTTGGGAAAGTTGATAGAGGACAGAGCTAGATGGTCAAGGTATTGGATGCCTGTTTTTAGTTTCTTGATTATCTTTATTTCTATTTTTGTTTGTGAAAAACAGCATTTAGGGACTTACATTCAGCTGCTTTTGTAGATTGTACAACAATATATTCTTATCTTATTTGCACTTTTTTTATTTATTTTTTGCGCTAAGCACTGTAGTATTCATGATATTTAAAAAATTTATTTTTCTTCCCCGTAAATTTGCCGCATGAATTGTTATAAAATTTTTGTGAATTGCATATTTGCCATTTATATTGTATTTGCTTTATTATTTTGCTTTATCATTGTTCAAACATTGTTCCTGTTTGATGGAAATTAAAATTAGATTTTTAGTAGATTCTAATAAAAGTTGATGAAATGTATGGTTAAAATTAATTGTTGACTTTGACATAGATTAAAATCTTGATTTTAATTCCTACCAAACAAGGATGTAATATTTTTGACAAGTAGAGTTATTTGAATGTACTTTTTCTGATATATGATATAACATTTTTGCATGATTTCAAATAGTACTTCTGGGTAACTTGTGCTATTTTCAGCTTCTGTACCTTCTGGCTGAGTATGGACCAAGATTCCAGGTGTCGCATGTGCCGAGAGAGAATGGACTCAATACTCAAAGTAGTCGTGAAGAATTTTTTCATCGAAAAAGAAGTCACGTCTACTCTCGTCATGGATTCATTGTACAGTGGACTGAAGGCTGTTGAAGGCCAGACTAACGGGGAGCAAGGAAACAGGAAATATTTAGAGGCAGAAGAATTACCAGTTCCCATTGTTGGCATTGATAAAGATATGTTTGTCTTGGTGGATGATGTGTTACCATTACTCGAGAGGGCTGCCATAGAACCTTTGCCTCCAAAGGGTGAGAAGGGTCCTCAAAATCGTACAAAGGTGAGAATCATTATGGTCAGTTATTTATGCATTCTGCAAAAAAAAAAAAATGGCAACGTATGCTTGTTCTTTTTGAATTGAGTATATAAAATCTAGAACTGCTTGTCTCTTAAATAGTATCTCCTGCTATCCACTAAGAAGACAAGATGGCTGCAAGATCTTGTGCAACTTGGCTGCTTTCCTAATACTCAAAAAGTTATACAGCCACATATATATATTTTAACCTTATTTCCTGAAAATTTATTTATTGACTAAAACTTTGCACTAAATTCTACTTACTATTCAAGGGAATGTTAAAAGTCCCTATGGTCAATTTAGTGGTACAAAGCTGGAACAGCGTTCTGTTCATCTTTCATATTAGAATGCATTGATGTTTGGAATATACAACGTAGGAAGTATATGTGCTGGGCTGTCAGACGACAAAAGGTTGGAGGAATGTGTCCTCTGTAATCACCTCGACTTATTTAGGATGACAGCCGAATGCTAATCAAAGATTAGAATATTACAAATTGAAAATCTATTATAAAAAGTAGTAGGAAATGACAATTGATAGGAGGATATTAATTGGGCGATAATGTTATCAGCGAAAGAAACTTTAGACATCTGGACTGTATCGGTGGAAGTGGATTTATGTTCAGTAACCACTCACCTGGGGTATTTCACCTAGAGTAAAGAAAGGTTAATCTTAAGTGTTCTTAATTTAATGTGGTCTCAAGAAAAGCCAAACTTCGATTACCGCTTGCATCAGCTCTAGTGTTGCTGACTTTCGCCTATGAAAACCAATCAACAGTCCTGTTCACATGTTCTTAAAAGTTTTAAGGCACGATCTTGGAATTTTTTCCTATTCATTTTCTCTTTCAGGTCTTAATAATTCCTGGCTTGATTTTAAATATTTTGACTTCCTTTTGCTTTGCAACATTGTACGGAATTGGTTTTGACTATAGATTCTTGTCAAATGAGCATATGCTGTTTCTGGAATATTTTTAGGATGGGAGTGCTGGAGAGGAGTTCAATAAAGATTCTATTGAACGTGACGAGAGGCGACTGACTGAACTTGGTCGTCGGACTATTGAGATCTTTGTCTTGGCTCATATTTTCAGGTAATCCATTTGCTGATGGGAACAATTGATCCTTTTCCCATGGTCAATTGCATAACTGATACCTTGCTCTTGGAACCACTATTCTAATTTATGATTTAAGAAAGTAGGATTGGATAATCAGGAACTGTTGGAAGTGTTGAAATAAAAGTGGACCATTTGACAATGTCTTAATCAACTTGTACTTTTCCTCACTGTTTCTTTTGGATTGGTTTGCATTTTGACTAGAGTTTGCTTCAGTAGACCTTTCCTGCATATCGGCTCTACAAAATCATTGACCCTGGCTATTTTATAATATTTTGGCGATTCGGGAATAAAATCTATGTATTATCAATATTTGATACATTGGTTGTGTTCTGCTTCTAAATTCTGTGTGTTAATGCAGTAAAATTGATGTTGCTTACCAGGAGGCTGTTGCTTTAAAGAGGCAAGAAGAGCTCATTCGAGAGGAGGCTGCTTGGCTTGCTGAGGGTGAGCAGAAAGTAAAGCGTGGAGCAGCTGATAAGGAAAAGAAGTCAAAGAAAAAACAGGTTTGTGAAAAACCTTAGAAATCTTTAACAAGCTACTGTTGATGGGAAGCAATGACATTGACACTTTAATTTGTCATTGAACTCTTCATGATTTACCGGAAATATCTTGATGTGTTTACATAAGTTGGAAAGACGCTATATATTTTCATCGTGTAAATATTTTACTTTCAGGCCAAACGAAAACGGAATAACCGCAAAGTGAAAGACAAGGAAAGGGATGATAAGCTTGGCATTATTCTGCATGACAAGACTGAGCAAGAGAGTTTTATGGATAAAAAAGAAGACTGCTTGACCACAGAATTAGAAATGGCAATTGAAAAACCTGATGTGCCGGAATTTGTTTCTGATTCGGTGATTCGTGTACCAGAAATGCTTCTTCCTGATTCAGAAGAGAGGGACCCAAGTTCAGTCAACTCAGATACTGATTCTTCGGAAGTGCTTCCTCCTACAGAAGCCAATGACAGTGGAATTATTGGTGTGCAAAATGGAAGACAAGGAACAAGTCCATGTGCAGTGGATGATAGTTCATCCACATGTTCCAGTGACTCGGTTCCTTTGTCAATGAATGTGCCTCACAAAGGGAACTCTCCTACCCATAAAAACCAAAAATCACGGAGCAGGTAAACATTTCACCCAAGTTGGTTTCAGTATTTCTGCAATATAATTATGGTAAATGATAATATTTTTTCAAAGCTACAGAGGGAGGAAATCTCGAGACAAGGTGACTTCTGACAGAGCAGATTGGGTCATTAAGGTACTTAGTCACCCATCTGAAGCTGGGACAGACGTGGGGCAATCAAATGATGCATTTGGAAGTTTGCAGACTGAATCCCTGTCTCACACTGCTGTCCAATCCTTGCAGGGAAGGATAAGCCGGGTCGAGCAGCGTGTGGGGAATAAGGTATTTGGAATCTAGTTTGAGAATACATTTAGGAAGATCAAAGAAATCTTAATGTCTTACTGGGATATGTGATAATAGTTATTATATTTGATTCGAAAATCTTTTATGACTATAAATATTACAGAGAACCTTTTCGTTCTTCTGAGCTCTCATCACCTCTTTTTTTCTCCCTCTGAGAAACAAATTTTCCACAGGTAGGTCATATAGATTGATGAATTGTTTATTTATCACAGGAGGAGGAAGTTATTTCGGTGCAGAAAAAATTTAGTGCCAAATGTGGGGCTGATGTTGAAATAACCTCCACGGAAAAGATTGTAGGTCTAATGACTTCCCCTCCCAGGAGCCCTTCCAAATGCATTCCTGCTACACCTAATTCAGAATCGAAGGCTAATTCGAAACCTTCTCTGGACAACCTTAAACAAATAGCTGAAAATGTCGCCAAGTTGGAACTCGATACTCAGAAAGCTGCAACTCCGAAACCCGTCGAAAAGCCCTCTTGGCAGCAAGTACCTTCGACAACTGAAAAGCCTTCAAAGACCTCAACGGTGCAAAAGCCTCCTGCTACGTCCAGACCCTTGAGTGCTCCTCTAATTCCGGGGCCTAGACCAACTGCTTCCATGGTGTCCATGGTCCCAACAGCACCTCTATTAGCATGCTCAGTTAGTGCTGCTGGTCGGTTGGGCCCTGAACCTACATCTGGAATACCAAGTTATGGTCCGCAGTCTTATCGAAATGTAATGATGGGTAGCTCTGTCCTAGGAAATTCACCTGCTTATACTCAACATCACTCTCCAAAGTCAGTGGCATGTTCATACTCCCAGGCGCCTGCTCTGGTATCCACAACCTTCTTTTCACCCCAGAGCTCTGATAGGATTGAACCAGAGTCAATTAAACCAAGTATTCCATTTGGAATGGAAAATCATAATGCGTGGCAGAATGGAGGACCTGCATGGATGGAGTCTCCTAGGGATGGTGGCAGGAGCATAGTTGGTGATCATTCTTCTCAGCATAATGACATGCAAAGTTGTGATTTATACAGGCCTGTACAGTGCTATAGAACACAAGATCAGTTTCCATCTGGGCGTCAAAGCCATGGTGTAGTAGCAGAGGAATTCCCACACATGGGCATCATCGACGAATTGCTTAATGATGAGCATGGATTTGGGAACTTGGGATTTCAAAGTTTGAGCAATGGGCCTCACCATCTGAACCGGCAGTTTAGTTTCCCAGACAAGATTGGCATGCCAAGTAGTTTGGGCTCCTCAAGGAGGAACTCATGCAGGTTTGAACGAACACGGAGTTATCATAGTGATGTAAATCAATATGGTTACGGTGGTGCTTCCACAAGTTCTTTTGATTTGCCAAGTGACGTGATTCCTCCTGTTAGTCCACAACGTTATTTAAATGGGCAGATTGATGGATTAATTCCTATCCCGTGGCAAATGGGCGGTTCTGATCTTTCTGTCCTTAACATAGGAAATAAGGATAGTAATTGTTATCCCTATCCTATGCAGCCAGAGTATCCAAACCTTGCATGTGGCATCAATAGTTATACATTATTCCGGCATTGAAACGGAGATGGTTTTTTTTCACTGACGACAGAGCGCGGGACTCATTGGAGTGACCCTTAATGCATGAGAGGATAGGCAAGTCTTAAGTTTGAAGTTATAGCCCGTTTGGTAAGAAAATATTTTGTAAATAAAGATTCTGCTTTTCTTTATTCCATTGCTAGTTTTCCAAAATATGAAGCTAAAGTTTAAGGAAAATGCTATTTGTACATATCATTTTACATAATGGGTACCAGGCGCACCCCCAATAGGGGGGTCGCCATTTGTCAATTATGGCACTCATTAGGTAAAATGTTATGTACTTGTAGGTTCTACTACATTTATATTATGAATTACACTTTGGTTTACATCTTTCCATGTGGCATGATCTATATCATTGATTTTTCTCCCACTTTTCCCATCAATGCACGGATTCCCCCAGATGGGGAATGTCATGAGTTTACATCTAGCATTATTATTTCCTTATTTGGGGGTTTAGCATATCAGATCTACTGTTGTCACATTTAATTGCAGTGTTAGATAGCAGTAAAGTGCGATTTTTTTAAAAAAAAATTTCCAGAAAAAAAAGAAAAAGAAAAACAGGTTTCTTGTTAGGTTGCAGTAAAGCGTGATTTTTTATTTTTATTAAAAAAAACACGGTTTCACACCTCATAGTTGTGGACGTTTCTTGCTGCTTTTCCCAACTAGCAAAATACAAGTTTCTTGTACAAAAATGACTAGTCATTAACAAATGAAGTTTCCAGTACGCCATCCGTGATACAAATTCCATAGCACCAAGGAGTGTATAGATTGAAGGGCTGAGACTCCAAATTGTACCCTTATGTTTGGATATCAAACCTTAACCAAGAATTCAAGGTCAAACCTTTATTAAATTAAAGGATATCACTGGTATTCGTTTACCATTTGTCTACCACTTACATAAAGTATAAAATCTCACAAAGAGATCATGAGAAAGAACAAACTTCCAATCAGAGGCTTGGAACAAGATGAATGAGAGGAGAATTCTGGAAGTACAGCAAAAAAACGACAGAGATAAGACCTAATGCGAGAAGTAAAGGTTCTCCATATACCCTTATTGCTAACTTTTGAACTCATATTTGATCCAACAATCCAGAGCGTCTCAAAATTTAAAAGGATTTGGGTTTTTGGCCAGCCAATTTATCAAGCAATTGCAAATATGGAGTTTAGGCCAACATGTCATTCCGTCGTCACCCTGCAAGATTGAATGACATCATAGCCCAACAATTCTCCGTCTTGATGTCAAAGGGATTGTAACACAAAGCAAGTAACCACTCAATACTGAAGTGTAACTAAAGAAAATTAACCAGTATCAATGTTTTAACAATTTTAAAATGGATTAAATTGAGACGATGTCTTTTTAAGAGATAATATCTTTAATGAAATGCAATTTAACATCAATAAGTTTTGTTCTTTCTTGAAATATAGGATTCTTACACAAGTGAATTGCAATTTGCCTATCACAATAAAAAAAACTACTTGTATAGAAATAATATTTATTTTAAATAATAATCCTTTTAACCACAATACTTATTCCACTGCTTTTGTGGTTGCACATATTTACAATTATTGGTTGTAATTGTGATTTCAACTAATACAAGTATCACAATAAGTAAACATGTAAACAATAGTAGACTTTCTATTATCTCTATCACCATCAAAATCAACATCTACAAATCTTTTAGTAATACTCCCTCACTGCAGGTATTAAAGACTAATCCTAATTAAGATGTACATTAACAACCACTTTAAAGCTTTTCAACGTTCGAGTCTAGAATTAGCCCTAAATCTACTTAGATTGTTTATTGAATGGGTCATATCTAAGTCTGGTACACACCATGGCGTACATGATAAAACCCACTGCATTAGCATAGGATACTCTTTTCCATATATATAATATCATATTTAACTACTGGATAATGTTCCTTAGTCAATTTAAAATGACTGACTAATGGAAAAGAGATGTTTTGATTCATGCATTGAAAATTTTAACAACGCTTTTTTTAATTTAAGTAGACGTTCTGGGGATGTCTCCTCTATTGCTTTGGTATATTAATGTTACTAAGAGAATATTAAGTTTGACATTTCTTGTTGGATCTTTACCTCTTTATATAGGGTTCGACTTAGGTCCATGTGCCCACCGTCCATTTTGAAAAGAATTAATTGGTTGGAGAACAGTTGCAATGGGTCATGATTATATCTAGATCGTAGACATGTACCTTAGACAATCATTACTTTCCGTTGATTGGTGATTGGGGACGACGCTATCACCTAAAGAAACACATTTTTAGTCATACATGATGATGTTTTAGATGACGTCTCCATGGCCAACCTACATGGATAGGCCTTGGATCGACCTTCTATGTTGACTTGGTTGGCTTCTTCGACGAAAATGGCTTATTTGATCAAGTCAAGGTGACACCCAAGTGATTCGAAATGGATTTTCAATTCGACACCCACAAGGAAAGAAATAATATCAAACCTACTAAGAGATTTTAATTTATAAATTAACTAAGCCCTTATTTGATAGTCATTATTTGAAAAGATTAGAGTTTTGAATAGTGAGTTTTTGAAGGATGTGTAATTAAAAAGTAGAGAAAAGTTTTAGATTTATTTGTAAAATAATTTATTACATAAATGTGTGACTAAAAATGAATATGAAATTTTTTTAAAATAAATTATTTTAAAAGGTGACAAATATGGGCTAAAACAGAAAAGGAAAACATTTCTATTCGAATCCGGGTTGACTTATAACCACCGCGAGTTATCTCAACTTTAAATCAGCTAATAAAAAATAGAAACCTTCAGAGCTAAGACTAGAAAATTTTATTATGACTACTAGAAATCAATAATATATTTTTCCACGTGAAAATAACGGGCTAAGCAGTCAAATCTATAAGATTGTTCATGCAAAAGTAGAGAAAATTACCAAACTTAAAAGAAAATAACTTCATATTTGTTCAAAAAATACTAGTCCCCTGTAGAAATTAAAATTAAAATTTTAATTTAAATCAAAGTTAGCAATTAATTTTAACCAAGTATTTTATAGAACCCACAACTTTTCAACCACACATCTAATCAATTTTTATCAAAATTTACTAAAAAATTGATTTTAATTTCCACCGAACAAGGGCTAGATAACAAACAAATCTTCACAAAACTATGTTTGATTACCGGATGTATGCAAGACCCAGAATAATAATAATAATAATAATAATTTTCTGTACTTGTAGCATCAAAATGAAACTTGTATAGAGGTCCACCTCCGTTAAATACGTTGGGACACGGGACAGTGACCTGCCCACGCGCATGCGACCCTACCATTAAAAAACCCTAAAATTTCTCGGAAAAAACCAGAGAGAGGACTATAAAGAAAACAAAAACCTAAGATCCTCATTTGAATACTTGAGCCTATCGAAACATAGCTATAACTTTCGTAATCTTGATTTTCAAGTGTAAAGTACTTTTCATTTTTCACCTGCTTTATTTTTTTCTTCTGTGTTTGATGTATGATTCTTTTTGAGGGCTTATTTTTTTTCTCCTTTTGCATCTTTCCTTCGTGTTTCTCCACTTGATGATTTATTAGATTTCTTGGTTTTAATATTTGGATCTCCTTCCTCTCATCATCAACTCTTTCTCTTTCTATCTCTATATCTATGTGAAAAAGTAGAGGATGGATCTCATAAGATTTTCATAGACATTCTAAACAATTTCCGGGTTCAATTTTTGTTGCTCTGATATCATCGATAAGAGTGTAATTAATATTTGAATTTGATTTAATAAACAAGGAAATTTACAAGGAAGGAAAGATCAACCTATTACATATCTTTTTCTTCTTTCTTCGGCTCTGATGTTTATGCACAACAGGGATCAGCTATCAAGGAATGAAAGAAGCAGCACAAGAAGCGATGATGAAGATGAAGAAAAAGATAACGCAGATGAGCCTTCTGTTGAGGTAGGCACTCGTAGGCCCAGAGGACGGCCTTCCGGATCCAAGAACAAACCTAAACCACCTATATATGTCACCCAGGATAGCCCTAACGCGCTTCGCAGCCAAGTAATGGAGGTAGCTGGTGGCACTGATGTTGCGGAAAGCATAGCCCAGTTTGCGAGAAGGCGTCAACGCGGGGTGTGTGTGCTAAGTGGTAGTGGACCAGTAGCCAACGTGACCATAAGACAGCCGGCTGCACCTAGTGCTGCTGTGGTACTTCAAGGGAGGTTCGAAATTTTGTCCTTAAATGGGGCTTTCCTGCCCGGTCCAGCCCCTCCGGGTGCGACTGGACTCACGGTGTACTTAGCTGGTGGTCAGGGGCAGGTGGTGGGTGGAAGTGTAATAGGGCCACTTGTTGCAGCAGGGCCTGTTATGGTCATTGCTGCCACTTTTTCTAATGCGACATATGAAAGATTGCCTCTGGAAGAAGATGATGAAGCCGGTGGATCCAGCCAGGCTCAGTTACCTGGAATTGAATCCAGTGGAGGGCAACATCAGCACGGGATACCTGATCCTTCATCACTGTCAATGTATAATTTAACCCCGAATTTGTTACCAAATGGTGGCCAATTGAATCATGATGCATATGCTTGGCCGGCACCACCCCGCCCTCCCTATTGATCCAGTAGGTTATCGTAAGTGATAGTCGAGATCACCTTTGTTTATGAAAGGACGCACTACAAGAAGGCGGCTATCAGAATAGGGTAATAAAAGACTGTAACTTGAAGAATCATATATCCTATGATGTATTTACATACGAGATAAGAAACCATTTTATTTATATGGGGAAGTTGTAGTACTTGAGAAAAGAAAGCATTATGCTCTATGTATATTAAAATTTTCTTTTCCGTCTATATTAAGCTTAGATTATTAAAAAAATATTGTTTGCACAATCCTTCTCTTTTTATTCCATTATAATATTACTACATGTAATTAGATATATGACCTAAAATTATAATGTTCCAAGGTCACATATCTAGACCACCTTGGATTGTAGTTCTTCAACCTATATCTTAATTGACCTAATTAAATATAAGTCTTCCATTCACCTTAGACAATATTTTATTCATTTCACAAGCAAATAAAAACATGTAGTTGGTTGTGCATGAAGCATGCTAGAGACATAAATAAATAAACAAGAAGCTTCTAAACATTTTGGATGACAGCTGATTGTATCCTGGTTTAGCCTGTATAGAATAATGAATAAACAGGTAGATTAACATCACAAACTATAAAGAGTAAACCTGCATCTTTGGGATAGAGGGTTAGGGTTTCAAGAATAAGTTGGGCAACTGTGTAGTTATAATTGATTTTAAAGGAAATTGAAGTGCTTCATGATTAGGGTTCCACTTAGATGTAGTTTCAAGAAAAATTGGAGGAATGTTATTTCGATAAGAAATTTTATAAATAAAAGGGGTATTAATTAGAAATACATGTTGGAATGATGCCAATTAAGTTGATGAAATTTAGATTTTATAATATATCTAATGTCATAAAAGTATTCAATTATTGCTGAAGTTTGTACAAAATTTTGCAATGTGTCCTTATAAACTATTTTCCTCTCATTTAATCAATAAACTTATAACATTATGATCAATAATTTAGAGAAAGTAACAAGAAATTTGACGTGAAGCCCATAAAATGTTTACCTGGCCAAATGGGAGTCAATACAAATTGTTAATTACACTTTTTTTTAAGTTAAAGGAGGTAGTACCTCCGAAATTTTATTAATATACCATCACTTGTGAAGGAATGTCGTGATTACATGAGAAAATAATGAAAATAGTAAATGAGGTAGTACTAATTTCCTTATAAAGAAAATAAATGATAAAAACAAAAAAGAAGAAGGAAGTACTACTTCCCTTACAATGAGAATGAATGCAAGTAAATACCAAAAAAAAAAAAATCATACTCTAATGTTCGGCAATCCATGTCTGTGAATATGTACGAGTGTTCTAATATGTCGTGGTAGGTCAGTTACTCTATATATCTGATATCACCGATGATTCCAACCCTCTGCAACAAAAGCATATGCAACCTAAATGTGGGAAATTGTATTTCTATCGAATGATACAATATTTGTGATCTTTCTGAGTATACCTTGAATAGAGCCAAGGTCCTCCTTCTATAGTGAAGTAGTGAATAGCCACTATAGAATATGATTCAATCCAAATGTTTGAAAGATAAGGGTCCTACTGCTAGTAGAATCCCATCAAGAATAGCTCTGAGCTCTGCCTCTAATATCATGCACAGTCTATACGAAACTGAAAAAGCCCTGATACAGTGTCCTGCGTGATCCTTGATGAAGCCTTCCCTACTCGTAATACAATCATTGACGTATCCATCGGTATTGATTTTGATAAATCCAACTATTGAAGTGAGCCAACAAACCAGAACGGGAGGAGATAGGGAGAGGGAATCAAAGAAATATCAAAGATGGGTGCAAGTATCAAATCTCCTCACCTAATACACAGCTTGAAACAATCCTCTCATATGAAGAAAAAAGATCATGCTATAAACCATCCATATGATACGTCTGGCCACCATACAGATTTCTCTATACTTTGCAACATTCCTCTTGGTCAATAGAAATCAAAATATGAGTAGATGAATGATACTGTGAATGTGTCCACAACGAACATACTGTCTAGAATACCTCCATCTCTAGAACCTGTGTCTAACTCCCTCTCCAGAACTCATAAGTATCTGAAAAATATTCCCAAAATATTGCCATACCTAATTGGAGATGTTACTGCAGGTGAAAATATTACTGATAGTCTCGATCTCGAAACAACATTGGCAACGAAAAGCCAAATGACATACAATCCTAATCTGAATGACCACGTCTACTAAAATGAGATCCTGTCATAGTCTCCAGCAAAAAATGAGAAGGTGATGGGAAAAATGGAGCTTCACAGTCGATATGAATCTTGAAACTGGCGTCCCAAACGTACGAGCTACCATGCAGACTTCGCAGCGAAGCTACCATTCGACGTATCCCTCCAAACAATGTGATTTGGGGCATCTGTACATAAATGTAAGGGGAAGAACTTGTAATAAACGTCAATTATCCTACCCAGTATCATCAAAAAATTCTGCACCTCACAGATGTATGATGTCGTGTGGAAATATGTAGGCCAACGTGGTATCTTCCATCCAGCAATCATACTAGAATAATATCCGACATGCTAGGTGTTATACAATGTCTGACACTGTTCTAGGCCCAACTAATTCCAATACTTACCAGTAAAAACTAGGCCCAAAATGATACTTAAGAATGGAACAACCACCAGAGTTTTTATGGAAAATGTGTCCACCATATCTCCTAATCTTTTAAAGCCATCAATAGGAAGGCATATCTCCTTCCAGCTCCACCAATGTAACAGTCGTACTTGTTCCTTGGAGTCCCACAGGAATGACCAAAGATGCTCTCATGTTTTTTCAGGATAGTCTTGGGGGGGGTGGGGGGGGCTTCATAATTTGAAGAAGATGTTATGGTATAGAAGAAGGACTGACCTCAGCCAAGTAATACGGCCCCCAAGTGATAATAGTCGTTAAGCCCAACTTGAGATCATATCCCTGACCTTCTGGATAAAATCATCATAAATGAAGTTCGTCTTAATCTCCTTAAATAAGGGAACCCCCAGATAAGTGAAAGGTCGTCGTTAATATCGAAATCCAATCAAAATCTCCAATCGTCTGATCGACTAATAGATGCCCGTCTGGGTAGAATAAGTCTGCTCTTAACCCTATTCAACAACTAACCAGAAACCCCTTTTTAATGTTCCAGACAATCAAGAACCCTCCTAATAGATTGTTTCTAGTCGTTCGCAAATATGATCATATCATCAGCAAATGGAAGGTGTGAGACAAGAGTACTATCTCCATGTCTATAACATTTACTGTGATACTTCTGAAACCTCTGAGAAGTAATCTGCAGCTATGATGAATAATTATGGCGAAATGTGATCACCCTATCTAAGCCCTCATGAGGAGGGAAAAGCCCGCATGGGCGATCATTTAGGATTATAGAAAAATGACAATTCGAGATGCATCGCCTGATCCTGTCAATCTAGATCTGATCAAACCTGATTGTTGTCAAGATTTTCTAAATTCATCTCTTATTTAATCTTAACACTAACCCCCACTTAATTACACAGAGCATGTTTGGGTGGGGCCTATAAAAGGAAGTACCTTTAATAGTCCACTTATCATGAGAAAAATCAATGTGAAAGTTTATCGAAATGCCCTTTAGATGCCAACTTTTTTTAATAAAATTTCTAAGACGAGTTGTTTCTAAATTTTATGAAATCTATAGTAATATGATTGTTGTGTTAATCAACCAAAAAATGAAGACAGAGTAAAATACCCATGCTTATTGCTCATCTCCTTTTGACTTAAAAATAAGTCCCATTTCTTTAAGCCTAACATTTGTGGTGTTTTATGAGCTTATAAGCTAGTGTGACGGCTTAGGAAGGACTATGCATTTATGTTATCAGACGAAAATATATGGAAGACCAAAGAAGAAGAAGAAGAAAAAGAAAAAGAAAAAGAGGCATTTATTCTACATTTTGATTGTCGCAGCTTAACATAAATAAATACACTTTACAGATTCAGTACTACTTCCACTAATTGAGTGATCATTTGTGTAAAGATAATTAACTCCCGTGACTAAATGAGAGAAAAAAACTTTAATGATAAACATGAAATTTCGAACAAACCAATAACTCGTATGCCAAGTTAACTCTAAAGGTATAATTTACATTTATTGTGGGAGAGAAATCATCTTGTAAATGCCTTGACTAACTTATTTCTACCTAATAACTAATGTTCTAAAAAGCGCGTCTAGACGGCGCCTAAGCATGATGAAAACGCTTTGCCTTGAGCCTAAACGGGAATTGAGCGGTCAACGACAACGTTGACCGCTTAATGCTCACCTCGGCGTTCATAGGCGAGCCTCCACTTCAGGCCAAAATTTTAAGGGGCCCAATTTTTTCCTTTTTTTTTTCTTACATAAAACTCACATAATAAGATATTGAATTGTAGCCCGATAAAAAGTTAGATTATATAAGNGTCAACGACAACGTTGACCGCTTAATGCTCACCTCGGCGTTCATAGGCGAGCCTCCACTTCAGGCCAAAATTTTAAGGGGCCCAATTTTTTCCTTTTTTTTTTCTTACATAAAACTCACATAATAAGATATTGAATTGTAGCCCGATAAAAAGTTAGATTATATAAGATTTAAGCTATAAGTTATCTACGATTTGTAATTATGATTTTGAAACGTATCTTTATGTAGGAATTATTAAGTAAATACATTATTTTATAATTTTAGATGTTTTGTATGTATTATTTAATTTATTTGAATTATTGAAGTTTTTTACAATGATTAAAAATTAAAAACGTTTTTTTACATCTAACATTCGACTTGTAAAGCTTGAAGTTTGGCCTCCACGCCTAGTCACACTTTACGCTTTTTAGAACACTGCTACTAACAAACTTCAAACTTTTATTTAAACTTTAAAATACAGACTAAAAGTTCACATGGCATGGATTATGATTCATAATATAACTACAATTGGATTTTGTGGTCTAAAGTAACTTCATTTATAGCTTACAAAATTTTTGTTAGTGCCCAGTAGCTCAAAAGTTTTGTAAATTACTAGACAATTACTTTAAGCCCATATTTGTTAGTAATTAAAATTCAGATTTTAATATAAATCAGAGTGAAAAAATCATTTTTAATCATATATTATCACATAACTTTTAAAACATACATTTCATAAACTTTTATCAAAATCTACTACCCACCAAACATGGGCTAAGTTGAGAAACTGAGTGCTTGTTTGGCTAAGCTTAAAAATTTACTTATAGTAAATAAGCAAATAAATATTTTGCGTTGGTTAAGAGTTGTTGCTTATTTCAAAAGTAAATTTCATAACAATTACATTTTTCACTTATAAGTACTAAAACATTAATGACTCGCACAAATATATTTAGCCCTTATTTGATTCAACTAGAAAATTAGATTAAAATGTAAGTTAAAGTCAATAATTAATTTTATTCATACATTTTATATTAACCGTACAACTTTTCAATTACGTTTCATTAATTTTTATCAAAATTTACTAAAAATATATTTTTTATATGACAAAGTGGCTTAGTCCATGTATGGTTAAGCTAAAATTGATTAAAAATAAAAAAAAATTAATTTTAATCACACATTAATAAGATCCACAACTTTTCAACTATACATTTTATCAATTTTTATCAACATACACTAAAAATTTGATTTTTATCTAAATCGATATATCAATTGATACAGCTTGCTTCCTCCACTCAATTAGTAGCTCTTCTAAAGTTTGGATTTGAGTTTAATTTTATTAAGTTCGTTGTTCACTTCTTATATGTACCATTAAAGTAGCCCAAGGGGACTTACTATATCGATGTGAGTTATGTCCCCTATCTCTATAAATATGAAGGAATTATTTCATTATTCATTACTAATAATAGTGGAATCAATGGTGCGGAGTCAAAGAGGAACTCAAAGGCACTAGATACAAAAGTTGATTATAATGTTCGATTTGAATAAAAGGGTATGAGAGCTAATATTTGTTCAATCACTTCAACCCAAATAACATTTAGGGTGGTTTGATTAATTTTATTTTTCGTGAAAAATATAATTTTTCAACCAAATTTCTATTTTAAAGTGTTTGATTGACAATTTTTTTTATGGAAAATATTTTCCAGCTTTTGGACATATGACTGTATATTCCTAAAAAAACAAGAAAAACATTTTATTTATAGAGTGAGGATTTTTATTTATAAGGTAATTCGCTCTATATTTCTCTCTCTTATGTATCAACTCTCTCTTATCTACCCTTCAGTAAACAATGAACAAATATAATATTTTTTTATGTTAAAAGCTAAATCATTCAAACACATTTAATTAATAATTTCCATATAAATAAATTCTAGATAATCTAGTTGTTTAAAATTTATTTTATTTCCATGCAAATTTCATACTTGTAGTCAAACACACCCTTAGCTTTTCCGGCATAACCTAAAATAAGGCTCCATGTTTATGAGGTAACGATTCACTTTTGTGATGAAAAATTATTCGTGAACTAAGCTCCGTTTGATTTGGCTAAAAATCAAATTTTGATAAATTTTGATAAAGTTAATAAAAAATGTGATTTTAAAAATTATGAATTTCATAAATTTTAGGATTGAAAATGAATTTAGCAAAAAATGAATTTTAAAAAAATTAAGCCAAAAGCTAAATGGTACTAGAGGTGCTAGAGTGCATTGAGGACCCTCTCCACATGAATTCGCGTATTATGCCTAATTAATTTTAATAAACAATGATCAACAACTTGATGGGGGCCATTTTAGGTTTCAATTATTACAACTTTCCTATTAAAATAACCTCCGTTCATTGCCAATGACCAATTGTTTCTCAATCTTGTTTCCATTGCTTTAATTCCTAGTGCAAGCACGTTTTCCACTTGTTTAATCGCTTCAAGCTTAAATAGTTAGTCCATGTTTCTCTCTCATTTTCCAATTTTTTTTCTAAAACTCATTTTCAATCACACATTTTTATAATAAAATATTTTGAACGTAAACTAAACTTTTTTTCTTACTTTTTAACTACACATTCTCTAAAAAAAACAATTATTGGAAAATTTAATTTCCACAAAAACTTTTTAATGGACATCAAACATGGCTTAGAGTAGAAATAAAGTCATTTAATTCAACTGTGTTTAACACAACCTCTTCCTGTTAGTATCTAAATCATTTTTGTTGACCTATGGTTGATTTCATCATTAATATTTTGATAATAATAAATAAAATTAATATTATTTCTAATACTTGATTTTGAGTGATGATCGTTCAACGTTAAAATCAATCAAGCATTGTCAAAATCAACACATCATAAATCAGACTCGAAATGAAGATCAAAGTGGAAGTTAAGCATTCAAGTCAAATCATTCGAGAAGAGAGCTTAAAAGACAAACGTCAAGAAGAAATAAGAACAAAAGCATGAGAGATGTCATCAAAGAAAGATCAAGACTTTAA
>CAIGRP010073947.1:0-12816 GCA_903798385.1 Fraxinus cuspidata | reverse complement strand
TCGCAATCAAACGGACCCTTAGAGAAGTAAAAAATGAAGTTGCAGTGGATTTTCAAGAAAAAAAAAGCAGAAAAATGCAGTTTCAAATGAATTCAGCGGGGGTTTTGGTTGAAATGAAAAGGGAAAGTCAGAGAGAAAGAAATGTATACAGAGAAATGAAGAGAAGAAATGGGAAGACGGATGCATGGAAAAATGAGGAAAGTAGCATGTGAGTTAGCGTGAAAAAAATGGAGAAAAATGACATGAGTGGTCTGTTAGAGCATTTTCTTCCTTTAAAAAAAAAATTGAATTACGACNTCGCAATCAAACGGACCCTTAGAGAAGTAAAAAATGAAGTTGCAGTGGATTTTCAAGAAAAAAAAAGCAGAAAAATGCAGTTTCAAATGAATTCAGCGGGGGTTTTGGTTGAAATGAAAAGGGAAAGTCAGAGAGAAAGAAATGTATACAGAGAAATGAAGAGAAGAAATGGGAAGACGGATGCATGGAAAAATGAGGAAAGTAGCATGTGAGTTAGCGTGAAAAAAATGGAGAAAAATGACATGAGTGGTCTGTTAGAGCATTTTCTTCCTTTAAAAAAAAAATTGAATTACGACGATGGGAAATCGCGATACATGGAGTACTAAGTTTTAGCCTCTTTTATGTTGTAGTGATAATAGACAAATGGGTCTTTTAACTCTATCTTAAATAAATCTTGGAGAGAAACTATAATCAGGAATAATTTATGTTAATTTGAGAATAAGAATGCGGGAAAAGAATTGAGACATAAATGTGATAATGTATAAAAGTTGTGAACATTTTATGCAATTAAAATATAGTCTAGTTATTAAAAATAGTGTCGTGAACATATTTAGTCATTTAAAAATATCAAACTTTAATTTATCTTTTTTTCAAAATTCATGTCATATATATGATTACATGTGATAATCTTATTTTAAACATCGGTAACGTATAGTATAAATTTATTGGTGGATTTTAAACTTAATTAAAATGTTGAAACCTATCATAAGTTTATCCATTAATGAACTTATATAAAACGTCGCAAGTGCTTAACATAAGATGAGTATCATTGCTCATAGGTCATTCCTATGTATGTGTGCGCGCACGTGCGATCCTAATTGATTTTCATAGAAGGATAATTGAGATTTATATCTCTTCACGTATCCTATCCTAATAAACTTTAGGATTCTTCATACCATACACACTCGCCGATTATAGATGAAAATCGTTCGATTAAGCACATGTTTGTATCCCATTTTTTAAGAATTCATTTTTTTTATATATTCATTTTCAACCATAATTCACACAATAAACTATTATATACGTAAATTCAATTTTTTTCTACTTTTTAACCACACATTTTTCAAAAATTTATTAATCAAAACAATATTTTTCAAACAAAAAAAAAAAGACCACCAAACATTAGCTAAATAATTACCAAACACAAGCCCCTCGGGGCATGGCTCAGTGGTGCAAAGGACAGGAGTGAGGTAATTTTTGCTGAGCTGGCAGCCGCAGTGTGAGGGTTCGATTCCTGCCTCTTACAAGGTATGAAATTGGACTCTTTGTGGACATCATGACAGCTCTTATACCCTGGTCTGCTGAGACACATCCTGCGATTTACCTCCTCCACAATTCTCTAGGGGCGGGGCGGGAACCCTCAAGATTGAGGTTCAACCTTTTTTTAAATAATCACCAAACACAACCTCCATTGATTATTCTTGTTCCTACTAATATAGTTCATGTGCAATAAATATTTATGGCTGGTACAGTTTGGAACTTTATTCTATATGTCAATATCTTTTATAACATGCGGATATTGCCATCGAATTTGAATATACTTCTTCATTCCAACTGTGTATACGTGTTCTTCGGGGTAGAATTTTAATCATGTATGTATTTCATCTTTGATTGTGACTTTCTGTGACTCTATTTATCTTACACGTTGTAATCAATGTACATAACTTGTACAAAACAATGTCAATGTTACCCGCCTAAAATATGAAAGAATGTGCCCATACAAGTGTGTTATGTGACTATGATTATATTTTGACCACAGTGTAACTAGAATTATGTGTAACTTTACTTATGTAACCATGTATACGTGACATGTGATAACTATGGCTTGATAACATATTTAAAATGTTACACCTCTATAAATCACACTACTTATGTTTGGTTGTGACTCAAATTTCATATAATTTGGAAGTTTAATTCATAAAGGAGTTTAGATAATTTTGGTTTGAAAATCCGGATTGATAAGTGATCAAATTTTATCATGGATTGAAAATTTGATTGGGAAAATGACTTTGGAATGAATGAAAAAAAAAGTTTTAAAAGCATTGGTTTCGAAACGGGGGCGTCTAAGCACGACGGCGAAAATAAGGAATAGGGGTTGGGCGCCTCAACACCAACCCCATGGCACCTAGGCGCCACATCATCAGTTATGGAAGAATTGAATTTTTATTGCGATCTTGTACTATTCTTCATCCAAAACTTCACAATTGGACTCCTATAAATACTCAAGAGATGTACACTCTTAATAGACTCACGTAACAATTCTTTGTGATCTATTATTTTCATATTGTTCATATTATTCTCGTCTTTATTATTAGGTCTGATTCTCAACAAGCGATTATGTTATCCCATTTGTTTCATAACTTATGTTTTGCGACCATAGTAAACTATTTCTATTAAAAATTGTTATCTTATTAGTATTAATCGAAATTATGACCCCTGTAAAATCACTTATCTTACTTATGCCACTTTAGTTTCTTCAAAAGTATACCGTCCAATTTCTCTCTCCAAAAAAAAAAAATTTAAATTAAAGATATTAAAATTTTCAATATCAAATTTTAAAAGGATAAAATCCATTATAATTTGGCACAACTAACGAGATTTTGATAAAAATAAATATAAATGCTAAAGATTATTTAAAATATTTTTCAATAAAAAATACATGAGCTCTACATAGAATAGATTTATACCTTATTTTTTTATCATAGAAACTTTAAAAAATATGGTTCCTAAAATTCTCTATTTTCCAAATTTACTTTGCTTCAAACAGTCCAAAAAATGATTGGGTTAAACCTAGGCCAAAGTTCAGGGACCTCTCTCGGCCTATGGTTTAACCTGGCCATGCTTTAAATTTTAACCGTACCAATCTGATCTACTTTACACCTCTATTCTAACTACCACATACAATCTTCGAAGTATTGAGACTACAAAAAATTTTAATTTCGTTTTATTTTCTGATATGGGATAAATATTGCAGAGGCTAAGGTAGGCCAATCGAGTAGCAAAGCACCTTTTATCTTTGACCATAAGTTTCCTTTTCAAAGGAATCTATGCTTATCCTAATTGAAAAGAAAAGTGTGAAAGTGTTGCAAAATAAAAGAGATTCTCAATACAAAAGTGAGATGCTTATAGAGGCAAAAAAGGAACAAATTCAAGACCCTACACCTTTCACCCCTTCTAAAGTTAACAAAACCGTTGGACCATCAACAAGATTCACCAAAAATCCTTTCAAATAGAGAGCAGACAGAGAGACACGACACGGCATTCGAACAAGAAAAATAAATTCAAGGAAGCAAATTCATGGCTTATGATATTAACGACGAATGTAAGAGCCAATGCACTCGGTTTTGATAAGGCTTCCAATCTAATTTTCAAGAGGAAGCAACAATCAGAAGGTGTATTACCATCTGCGCTACCATAAGAGCATCAACAGACAAAAGATGTTAATGCAATTAGTTCAAATGAAGCATCAACAGACAAAAGATGTTAATGGAATTAGTTCAAATGAGGGACAACGACACAGCTTTCGGGCTAAACTATTCTTCTATGTAGTCTATGTAGAAGAATCATCCGAATGGTTTTTCAAGTGGCGCAAATCACCATTAAGTTGGGAAGAAATGCTCCGTTTGGCAAAATTTATAAATCGTTTATAAATGATCCCACTTAATTTCAACCACACGTTCCAATGGACATACATTCCAATATACTAACAAGTACTATTCACTTATTCTTTCCAAACGGAGGCTTAATTAACACAAGTAGAGATTAATACATTATTTAAAACTATAGTTCTGAGACCAGCTAGGGCGGGGAAAATGATGCACACAGGCTACTTTGCAGAATAAATTGAAGTCAAGAACATCCATCCCACATATTGATAAACAAGAAGCAATCATAGCGTTAAAGGAAATGAAAAAGACTACAAAGGTCAGAATATGAACTCTTTACAAGAGAAGAATAAATTCTTAAACAACCCAAATTATAAAAAAGCCAGTAAAGATGTGGACTTGTGCACGAGAAACTTCAATGTAATAAAACTACAAGACATCAAAATGATAGCAAAATTTCTGGGCTACGTAAGAGTTTTCGATAACATATAATTTTCGCTGCTTTCTACTGGAATATGTCCCTTATTCTTCCTAAGAGATAGTTACAGAAGTAGAAAACTATTTTCCTCGGGAAAGTTCTATTTAAGTTTTCCTCTAGTTTCTACATACTTAAATTTTGGTAAAAGTACAACTTCAATGTGCATTAAAACAGGAAGTACCCAGAAAAAAATAATAATAATAAAATAAAATATTGAATCCAATGTGCATATTGCCGGCTAGAGACAACAAATTAATGCCAACTATCAAACACATGAGCTGATCGGCAAGAACAGATTCAAACAACCTTCTTCAGGAGTTACCATAATGCGGCACTGTTGGACATGAAATAGGAGCATAAGAGCCGTGTGTATGTGCAAGTGCATGATTCAACAATCCACAATTAAATGGGGAAAACACTACACAAAGCCAATACATCATTTCCTTGTAATTCATTAGATTCATTATTAGAAGATAATATGGCTAGACACAAAGCAAAAGGACCTCCACAGAAGTAAAGAACCATTATATAGACAATCTTAGATATAACACGGTGATAACTTCTTTCCAGCTCTAGGGTATACCTTCTCTGCAAATCCCTAATAAGAATAGATGATCTTGTGTTTCAATAAAAGATAGTTAATTATATTAGTTTATTATAGTTTCCATATGTACACTTGCTCTTCTTCTCTTTCTTCTCTCCCTCTTCTTCGTTTTCCATGTCACCCTTGCTGCACTAATGGCATGTTTACATACTCAACTAGACAGCATAAGCAAGAAGAATAAATAAAATTCTAACCGCTGTTCCATACAATGCTATTGGGTACTAGATCGAAACATATCCTAAACATTTTCTATGAGAGTAACCTCAAAGAAGATACGGTTGATTGTCCAATACCAATCAATTTTGCATCAACACCACAAATTTCATTCGGACATATGTTTGCAAAAGGTTACCAGCTAGTGATATACTTAAGCCTGCCGCAAAGATGCAAAGAAACTACGGAGTCCGTAGCTCTTCTGCTATGCAAAAACATAATCGCAACAGTTCAAGAAACACACATGATTTTTGTGCCCTAATTCTAATCATTTTTCTAATTTTTTTGAACTTATTTTACAGAACCCAATTGAAGAAATGCTACTAAAAGCATTATAATCCACCAAAATCATCAGTGTAACAGGCTTAAGCAAATTATCATAGAGTAAAAGAGGATAAAAATAGTTTCAATATTACTGTACAAGAACAAACCTCCCACCTCCAAGATCTCCACCATCACCACCTTCAGCGCCTCCATCTTCATCAGCACCACCTTTTGGCACTGTTACAACCAACTCCCCTTGGTGGTACACGGCAGTTGCCAATTCCGGCCATGTCGAATCCGGGAGCCGAAATCGCCACATATCCATCTCCAATTCATTTCCAGACAAGTCAACAACGTCGTTTACCCGGATAACAATCTTGGTAACCCCAGGGTAAATCTCAATAGCGTGTGCCCCAACATCACCTGTGATTCCACCGGCGGCGACGATGAATCTAAGGGAATCGGGGGTTTCGTCGATCAAAACGTCGGCATCTGAGCGGAAAGGTAGCTCCAACACCTTGGCGAAGATGTGGGGTAGTCGCCGGAGCTTTCTTTGCCCGCAAACGTTCGCCTGAGAGAGAGCCGATGCTATATCGTATTGCAGAGTGATCGGCACCGGATGAACCTTCATGGCGGCGCTATATCAATAAATCTGAATCAAAGTGGAAAAAAAAAACCCAGATTATAAATGTGCAAAACTGTTCAACGAGATTGAATTTTTCTGGATAAAAATAAAGAAATCAGGTTATTCAAAAGAAAACCCAGATCATAACTCTGCGAAACTGTGTTAAAATATTGAAAAAATGCAAGAAATCAGGTGATTCAAGAGTTATAGGTGACACAATAAAAACAGTGTGTGCATATATATTTTGTCCGTGCCGCTGTTCACTGGGTTGGATTGCGTAGAGAGAGAGAATATATATTATCGAATAGGTAAAGAAAAATTTGACGAGATTTTGATGTGGTATTTGTAATAATTTCGTGTTGATATTCTTTATTTAAAACAGATTATTATCTTGTTAATCATTATTACATTACATTGGTAGTGCCGTGTCATTGATCGAAAATGACGGTTAATTCTGGACGCTTCACGTGTTTGGCAGGCATATTGGACCAGTATAGAATAATCATTCTATAAAAATATTAAAGTAACGAGATTAAAATTAAATTTTTAATAAAAATTAATAAAATATATTTTTAAAATTAATTAATAATTTTGACTTATATAATTTTTTATTTATTTTAATCTCCTACCGTACAGGGACAAAATTGGATGATAGCAAGGTTCCGAATAATTAAACCTCATGATGAAGAGTCTCAAACATTTAATTCGTGCCATTTTCGAAACTAACATATAAACAGTTAGTGTCGATCGACCTTTCTCAACAGGAAATCATTAGTTTAATTGTTTAAGTTGTCAAATTTTGAATGAAATGATAATTATGCCCTTAGCTTAATAATATAAAAAGATTTGGTACCCTGTGTCATTTACACAGTTAAATTTAACCCCTGTTTGGTGAAAATTAAAAGTAAATTTTTAATAAATTTTGTTAAAAATTTATGAAATATACGATTGAAAAGTTAGGAGTCACATTAAATATTTGGTAAAACCAATGGATGATTTTGATAAAAAAAAAATTATTTTTGATTTTTATCAAAGGGGAGCTTAATATATTTGCAATGTAAAATAGAAAATTAAATATAAGGGTTAAAACCTGTTTGACCACTCTATTATGAGTGCCTTATTTTGGTCCCGATCTTTTTTGCTTTAGTAGATTAAATGCACTCGATTTCCATTTACTTAACTCGTTAAGTATCAATGATGAAATTTTTACACGGGATAAACTCGCAAGTTAACTGCCAACGTCCGTAGAGATATATCGTTATTATTTTATTGAAGTTTTTAAAAACCGAACACAACATATGTTTCCAAAAATTCTTTGAAAGAATCCAATCTAGTGAAGTAAGCTACTATGCTGCTTGATTTTCGATAGTTAACAATTGAGTTTATTTAAGAAGTTTGCCATGTTGAAATTGAGTAGAGTGAAATACGGGGTAAGTGAATGGAAGTTGAGTGCTAAATCTGCAACAAAAAGAATAGTGACTAAAGTAGGGTATATTCGGAAGTTGAGTGTCTAAACGGATGAGTTTTGGGACTTTCTTTCCCTCCCTATTTTTTTTTTTCAATGTGAAATATGTGTTTTCCATCATAATATCTTTTGCTATTTTATTTTTATTTTTTGAAAACTTGCTTTTTCTATTTTATTCACACACTCCTTTACTTTAGTTTCATCTGATTTATGATGGTTTTTGAACTTCCCTTGTTGTTGAACTTCAAATTTCAATTATGCAATTGAATTTCAAATTAGTGTCAGACTTCACGTTGACTAAGTTGACAGTCATACCATAATTGATGTTCTATGTAATCGCTATGTGGCTCCCTTGAAATGAGAATACTAAGACAAGGATTAAGGCAATGTTCCAAGATTAAAAAGTTAAAACACTTGAATTTTTTTCTTTTTTGTTTTAACACTTTTATGATGTGATATAGTTTTAAATTTAAATTAGCACACTATATAGCGATTGCGTAGAAGAACTACTATAGCACATGACTATCAATTTAGTATTCGATAAGGACAAGAAGAAGCCCAAAACAAAAGGCACACACTTTGAGTTATCAAAAATCAAACCGAATTCATAGGTAAAGATGATGAATCGACATCTCACCTAAAGCACCATGTGTAAGTAGAAGCTCCATGGCCGATCAAGGCGATACGTGCTGCAAAACAACAATAGAGAGGTGATCCACCGCTTCATCCAAAGCACTATATAAGTGGCTAAAGCCCTGAACCCGAAGCACTATGTAAGTGGCCGAAGCATTGAAGTCGAAACATGGGCAAGTGGCTGAAACCCTGAAGTTGAAGATCTATATAAGAAGTCAAAGAAGAAATTGAAGCTCTCTGTCCCGAAGCTCTTGATATCGAAGACCTCCAATACGAAGCTCCCTTGGCGCCCTCGCTTCAATCCAAAACTTCCTCTGGCCGAAGCCCTAGGTCCAATTCGAAGCTCCCTTTGGCAAACCATTGCTGTCTTTTAGAGGATCTGCAGACAATTTTTAGGAATGATTCATGTAATGTAATAATGAATATCAGGATTGTCAGCTTAATATAAGCCACGTGGTTCTTTTAATAAGTAATTCTTGTAACATTTGAATTTAATGCAACTCTTCACACTTCAAACCACATCCGATCTTCCTATTACTTATTCCATATTTTTTTGCTTGAGTTTAAATTATTTTTATTTAATTGTTTGTGATTGTAAGTTAAATATGCAATCACATTTGATCATATTGTTGGTGCTCAAACATTTTTGTCACATGTGTTAAAGCATCTCCCACGTCCATAAATGTCATCATTTTTCGTCCAAATCTTCGGTGAAAACATATTGGAATTTGCTTGCATGGACGCGAGTGAGTCTGACATTTGTTGTCCACGTGACCATTATAAAAAACAGAATCAACAAATATGGTTCTTGATGATTTAGGACAATGGTTAGAAGAAGAAATTAACGAATCTTATCCTGATATTAAATTAAAAATTAATTGATTAAGAAAAATAAGAGAACGGTTTTGGTTTCTTGAATTTGATATAGGTAATAAATTAACCAATCTTATCATTGGTTAAATTGCGTTTTAAAACTTCATTGAAAGATAAGAGAAACTAACTGGACCACTTTCCCTAACAATCCATTTATATAACTCAGGGTCAGAGGCGAATCTCAGCCCTTGATCTCAGTGGCGGTGAATCCGTCATGAGCTCAATCTCTATGCTCAACTGGCCCATGTCATTTTTCAGCTGGGTTTTAGGCCCAGAAGCGAAGCCGATCAGGCCCGTTGACAAAAAGGAGGGCCTGGTCTGGCTCATGGCTCGGGCCTGCCATGAGCCTAGATGGCCCACGATCATGTCAATTTTCTTATATAAATTCAAAACTTGTCGAAAAATAAAAAAAACTCTCATTATAAATTCATTAGTTATGTTAATCCAACAAAGATGGCAATAGTTACAATAATTGCAAACTGCTTTTCCTCACCATCGCATACCAATCTTTTCTTGTGTCATAAGTTGCTATCGTTGTGAAGAAATTCTCCAAGTACTCGAATTACTTAAAAATTTGTTTAACGAATGATTAGAATAATTCATACTGCATTCTAATAAAAAAAACGAAAGATAATAAAAGTAAAGAATTCGAAAATGAGTTATTTATCGAACAAAGTTCAAGCAGGTTAAAAAAAAATTAAAAGTGGCAAATTTGAACTGAAGAATCAAGATTCAAGAATCAATTCAGACATCTTGGAGGGGGCAAAAAAAAAAGAATTTGTTTTTATGTATCATTCCAGTACAAACTTTTTTTTTTTATGAATCTGCCCCTACAATCTGAACTGGCTTGGTCCAATCGAAAATCGGCTCGGCTACAACCAGGTTTAAGTGTTGGACACTTGGAAAGGAGGTGGCCACTGTTTTCTCTTATTTTGATCAATGAGCCATAAGTTTGCAGCCCTAGTTTTCAGCAGAAATAGATGCTGTTTTGTTAGAAAAATAATATAAACCACACGCTTCTCCATTTTCCTAGCTTTATCATGGTCTATAAATATATCTATTTAACTTGTCCAAGGAAATATTGAAAAAAAAAAACTAAATAAGATAGAAAAATTTCAGGTGAAGAGAAATGGCAAAGAAGCTTGTTGCAGTGTTTCTAATGTGCCTTTTCGTGATGGCCACATTGCACGTTCACGAGGCCGAAGCCGACGAGGCAGCATTCAAGGAATGCTACGACACCTGCCACAAGGAGTGCTCCGACAATGGCAATGGCTTCACATTCTGTGAGATGAAGTGCGACACTGATTGTAGCGTCAAAGAAGTTAAAGGTGTGTTTTCCAAAACTCGTTAACTCTATTTCATGGAAAGGATTTCAATTATTTTTTATTTATAGATACTGTACATAGTAACGATCTAAGCTTATGTGTGCTTAAGTCGTTATATTATGTGTATTGTTCACCTTGAGAGAACTTGAGCCAATTTTATCTCTCACAGAGTTCTATTTCGTCTCCTAGGATATAAACTCAACTGGTATAAGAATTCAACTTAAATCTCTCATAAAACATATGTCTTGAATTCATTCCCTTGAGAACACCGTAGAAATTCATGATGAACCAAAACAAAAGTACATAATAACAGCTTGAGTACAAAGGTTTCTGTCATTACATATTTGATCCCCATGAATCACATACGAGGGACCCTTGAAGAATTGATGAATCCAACTACACTTAGGCATTTTAGCTTTGATGGATCTTTACAAATTCGTTTCATTCAAGAATTGGATATTCACTTTAAAATTACATTTTTAATTCAAATAAATTACGGTTGTGCTACGTATACATCACAACTTACAGATTTATTTATCAACAGATGATGTGTGGAGATTTGATTAGATCAAATCTTATTAATCAAATTAAAAAGAAAAACTCCCCCACTTTCTTTTTGATATATCATCAATCTGTAAAAGATTACGTAAATGGTGATGTATAACAAGCATTTTTAATTAAATTATTACATACACCCCTTTCTTCAATTATCTTCATCTTTCTTACTTTTCTTTCATTTTTTCATCACTATTTTTTATTCCTTATTTCCATTTATGCAGAGAAACTCGAAAATTACAAGCCGAACAATTAATGGATTGAAGATAGTTGCTACAGATTAGAACGGTATGGAGAATAAAGCGGTGGAGAATAGTTTCATTTAGGTATTTGGGTCCACTGTAACTGTATGCAATAAAGTTAAATTTATTATTGCATAAAAATTTTGATTCAATAAACTTAATTGAATACCTTTAGATCTTACTTTTTGTTTGTTCGTTGTTACTTTGTTTCATGCTTTGCTTATATATGGAAATAATATGACAAGATCACATCATATTATCTACATTATTGATCCACGTACAGGCATCGATGAAATTCGATGAAGTGGGAATGTAAATAAACAAATTGAAAGGAAAAAAAGAAAAAAGAAAAGAAATATATTGTATACCGTTTAGGGGCACCAATGAGTCGAACAAAGTCGAAACCATCTTGAAACATACAAGCTGGGCTTGGCCTTTGGCTTGTATGGACATGTCTAGAACCTATGCTCGATTCGGCACCATGGACCGAGCAGAGCTGCCCACGAGCCATCTCTCTATCTATCTCTCTCTTTGTTTTTTTTTTTTAATTTAATAAAAAAAATTGAAACCCTCCTTTTTTGGGCTTGAGATTGCGAAGTTAAAATTGTCTACGAACAAGATATTATGTGTACAATTTTTTCTAAAAAGTAGGAAAAATTAAAGTAAACAACACTTACAATTTGTGAAGTCAGATTTTGAGAATCTTCATCTATTAATCTGTTCACTTAATCTTTGATCCAGGGCTTTGTGTCTACCTAATCATTTAAATACAATAAACTCTATGTGCAAGATGCAATACATGAAATATATTTTAACGAAGTTAGAAGAGGAGATGACATCTTTTAACCAATTCTACCTCTAAATAAAAATTTAGATTGAACTTTTTAGATATTGTTAGAACAAATTCGTTGCATTTATGGGCTGTGGCCACCCAAAAATTTTAAAATCGTTCTTTATCACTTCTTAGAGTCTCATCTTTTGAATTTTATCGTGAGCCAAGCGTCCCATGGGACAATTAACTAACCCATTTGCCACCCCTTATACCAATTAGAGTTAATATAGAAGGTGAGAGATTATCGCTTATTCTTTGTGTACTTTACTAGGAGATGCTTCAAACGACACATAAAACATGTCGAGAAGTCCATTATACCCTTATTTTTAGCGGCCTCGAGTATTCAGGAAGCTGGTATTCTCCTAGAAAGGGATTCGTCGCGGCGTCAGTATGCAATGAGGGTTGGGGAGCTAGGAAGTGGCAGTGTAGGTGGGCAGCTAGAATTTTATCCCATAATGCTTAGAATTCGTCGGAGAGAGTCCATGTCACACCAAAATATATAGGTTAGGAATGACGCTATTAGAAAAAAGGTAAGAGACGACATTGCAATTGCTCAATAGAGTGGGAGCGATGCTGCATATTTTTGTTGGAATTAATTTCTATTAATTGATTTAATTGGGTGAGAAATCATTAAATGTGTTATTTAATGATATGGGACATTGCAATTAATTTGGGTGAATTGGAAAAGTCTCCAATATAGGCCCATAAGTTGATAAGCCAATTATTAAGTGTCTTATATATGGTAAGGAATCCCAATATCGAAAGTTTACAAGAAAAGATACTTGTTTATATACTGGGATGTGTG
>CAIGRP010073945.1:0-19298 GCA_903798385.1 Fraxinus cuspidata | reverse complement strand
AAAAATAAAAGATTTGTTTACAACAAATATTAATAACTTCTAATTATTAAAAAATTAAAAGGAAAAAAAATAAGAATTTGCTAATTTTTTTTTTAAAAATAATATTTAATTTTCGTAATTATCAATTTAAATTTATTTATTTAATTATATATATATAAATTAAAACAAAAGGAAAATTATTAAAATAAAAAAGAATACAAATATTATTGAATTATAGATATAATTTAATTAAAGAATTAATTATAAAAATAAAAAATGAATTAAAACATAACAATATTTAAAAATTAAAAACATAATAAAAAGTATTTTTTAATATTCGAAAAATTAAATTTATATTAATAAAACAAAAAAACGTGGGCTTGGCTTCGTATATTTGGCCGGGCAGAGCCGTCCGGCTGTTAATGATATTAAACAGCCTTGCAGCTGTTGCAATGCCATCGCCGGAAAACTCCTTTTCCGACGATGGAGAGCTCCATTAATGGAGTGTTTTCATCTAAAAATATCAAAATTTCTCAACAATCACTGATATTCAAGTTGATCTACCTATATATGAACAAAAAAAACTAAAAAAGCAAAAATCATTTGAATTCCTTCCGTGAAAAATTCAATTTTAATCAACAAAAATTAACATTCTCTTTCGTTGATGACGGGGTCCTCTTTGTGGTTGTCAGCGCCGGAACGATCATCGATTGTGGTGGTCAGTTTTGTGTCAGTTTTTTCTTGTCAGCTGTGAGAGTTTTGATTTTCTTCAAATGAGGGTATTTTCGCCTTTTTGTTGTGTAAAATTATGTTTTGACTTTTGACTTTTTTTTTATTTTATTTAATGGTCAAAGGCCAAAGTGGAAATATAGGGTATTGAACAGGCAATTTCCACGTATTTCCTCGTGTTTGGTGCCTATTAAAATGAGAAAAAACGTTTTTTGAAGTGATGTGATGAGGACCATGTGGATAAAAAAGAAGGAAAAATTATTGATGTGATGAAAAATATTATTTTATTGAAGAATACGTGGTTGAAAATGAGTAGAAGAATGATAATGAAAAAAATAATGTGGCTCAAACAAGAAGTTTAATAACTTTTTAAGCCGTGACAAATGGGACCCCCATGTGCTAGAAAAACGGTCACAAATTTTTTTCTTATATTCAAATATTAGCAACAGAGATCACCTTCGAACAAGTCTTTATTAGTCAAAACTGAAAATAATACCATTTTGGCTAGCTTGAAATATAATTCAACAATTTCAATTTGTAATAATTTTTGTTTCAATATACAATATTGTAGGTTTAAAATATGAGGTGTTTGGGTGTTAGAATAGGAATCTAAATATGAATTATTCTCTTGTTATTAGAACAAGAAATCGTGGTATTATTTGGTTCAACTATATATATGTGCCAATTCCAATCAAATGTTGTGTTCAATTAAAGTCAGCATTAGAAAGTAAACACGCTTCTTTCTATATACTTGATTCACATTTGATTTGGAAAGTGATCGAATAAGTCATCCACTTGATTAACATTGGCTTTGAGTGTTAACCACTTCAAATATCTATACAAGTCTATGGGCATGTATGAAATGTGATTAGTGTACATTATACATTTATTTATGGCTATTGAACCTTGAAACAAAATCTGCAAATTTGACCAGCTATTGGTAAAGCGTAAAGCAACGCGCGAAGAGAACGAATACACGGAAGGCTTGCCTAAAGCCAGCGAACTATTCCCCTATCCAAGCTAGTCAAAGCTATCAATAAAAGAAATATGGGTCAATGAATAAAGTGTGTCTCTTAACTGAATCAATTATAAGATAGCCAGTAAAGAGTCGACATATGTCATCCTCCCAAAGCGAGCAAATTACCCTAAAGTTGGAGAGACATCTATAAATACCCCCTCGATTTGAAAAGAAATGCATGTAATTCAAATACTTCCATCTCAAATAAATATTTAATCTCTAGCTCATATTTGAGCATCAAAATTAGTGAAATTAGGAGGAGGTAAAAGTCCGGGGTAGGTGAGAGGGTTTGGTTATCTGATTTTCATTGTCAATAAATTGACGATATCCGTGGGAAACTTGAACAAAGTAGACCACGAAATCTTGTTATATCTGAAAAAGCTCGAAATCCTTGAGATCTGAAATCATAAGTCAGATCGAAGATAAACTGGAAGAAATGAAAGCCTTAGAATAGGAAGTTGGAAAATGCAATGACTATCCGTCGGATAGTGACGCTAATCCTAAGAGACAGAGAGAGGGAACTTCGACTAAGGCCTAAGCTGACATTTTTTTTCCGCACAGTGTCATCAATTGCGGAAGAAAATATCTACTGCAAAAATAATCCAGAAATAGCTGAGTTTGAAAGCCTGATAGAAGAGAATGCTTCTTTGCATGCGAAGATTGAAAATATGAAGGCATGCGTACAGGATAAATATAGAGAGTATGAAACTAATCTTGCTAACAGTAATTTCCACAATGACAATAGTAGCATGTAGGCGTCAAAACCCGTGACGGTACGTTAAAAAAAGCAATTCAAATGTAGGCACAGAAACAGGTTTGCCAATAAAGGTTTTCAGAGGAGATTACCTCACACGATAAGAGGAAAAGTCGTCGAGAAGTCTGGAGGGTCGAAAGACTATTTAATACCTCATATAACACTCTTTTAGACGAGAAATATGGGGATCGACCTATAAGGTCACACGAATTGGAAGATGATAATGAACATCTTCCATTCTCCACGGAGATCAAGCAAGTACCTATCTAGATAACTTCATTTGTTCGGTTATGCATAAATATAGCGGTAAATGAATCCTATGTACCATTTGTGTGAGTATATAACATAAATGGGACTAAAGAAAACGAGTCATGTACTTAAGTACCAAGCGGTGTTAGAGTAAGTTACCACTAGAATCTATCCGAAGTTGGCCGCAGCAAGCCTTCCTGGGAGCATTTGTAGGATAGGGCAAGCTCCAATTACAAGGCTAATGACATGATATAGAAGGAAAGAAAAGTCCCTCGGAGCTACTTTGCATGATTTAGTGCTAAACTGATCGCTTACAAAACTATATCTGATGAGAAGCCTTGGGACACCTTGTGGAAGGGGCTGTTGATGAAAATTCCCATCTAGCGAGATGATCGAAACAAGAATCCAGCCTCCTAGCATTAGCTGGTAAGTTTGATGTAAAACAAGATCCAGACTAAGGATACAATAGAGAACAGAAAAAAGGTAGAACAAAGAAGAAATCTCAAGGAAAAAGCCCCAAATTATGCATTTAGACTGTCAAAGCACTAGTACCCACGCCTTAACGACCACAAAAGCAAAGTACACTGTTACGCATTTTCTACAACATAAATATACCACAAATATATTGTATCAAGTTTTGTAATATAAGATCAAGTAAGGATGTCGAACCCACAGGGATTGATATTCAATTTCTACCAAGTACTATAATTATGTACTTCTGATTTTATCTAGATGAATAAAATTTGGAATCAATGGTTTTAAATAGGTTAATGTGATGAATATGGTGATAAATTCAACAATTAAATGCAAGTTAGAAGATTAATTAAGATAAGAAAATCTAGAGTTATGATTTCACTTAACTATCATATATGATTCTCAATTATCTAATTATTTATAATCAATTTTCTAAAGTTTATAAGTAAAAATCATAATTTAATTCTACTCATTATCTCGAGTGCTAATTTAAAACTATTTATAGAATTCAATTTTTAATATCTCTATCCCGAATTAAAATAAAATAATTATCAAGTTCATGGTTCCTATGTGGAACAAGTTTTAAATGAGTTATACTTTCTCTCGAAACCTCTAAAATCTAGGTTAGGTTATTTTAAGATCACGCCTAAACTTTCCTTTCTCAAGTGCCGAAATTTAAACATGAAATCTTTCAATTAGTAACCAATTATTTGAAAGCATGTAGATTAAACAACACAAATAAATGGAATGAAAAATATCGAAGAAATAACTAAATAAAATTAAAACATAATCTCAAATTGGTTACATCAAACTCTAGATTAGATGTTTTGTTCATGATGGAAGCCATAGAAATAATCAAATTCAAATAAAACAACATAGAGAAAAGGATAGAAAAATTAGTTTTGATATATCTTCAGTTTCCTTTGTGAGTTCTCCTTGATTTCTTGATGATTGCCCGGTTGAATTGTTGCTCTTAACTCGATAAATTGTATTTCACAGTCTTTGTGGTTGTATTTATATCATCATGAAGTATTGAAAGAGTTAGAGTTGGATTGGGATTTAAAATGATACCAAAATATTTAAAACCTTTTTTCTCACTCGATAGCGCACCGGAACCACAAGTGTGGTGCTGCGGCAGCGCCCACTTTCGGGTGAAAAATTAGCACTGCGTATCCTCCAGTACTTTTATCATTTTTTCCAAAAAAAAAAACAATTCTCCCTACATCTGATTGAGGTGATTGAAAGTGCGTTGGAAAGATAACTTGAAGGTCTACAACTTTAATTCAAATAACTTTCTCCAATTTGAACGTGTACTATGTCAAAAATGTAGTCTCAACCTCCAATTAGAAATCTAGAACATAGTTGTGCGGTTGAGAATTGATTTGTGAAAATATTTTGATCGTATTTCACTCATTTTTGACTTCTAATTTTATCCGAATGACTCATAGCAATCTTCAATTGTTGCTTTGTGGTTTGAAACAACTATTGAAAAGTTGCAATTGAGGCATCATACTTTGGATTTCACAATTTTTTGTTGTTATTCACTTCTTTCTTTCAATTTAGCCCCTAATCATCAAGTTTGATCAAACCAATATCAACTTCTCTTTGATTTATGCCAACATTACTTTTTTCTCCAAGTTCTATATAATTCACACCAATTCACCAAACTTATAAAAAACATTAAAACACTCATGAAAATGTCGTACAAACTCTTAAAGACAATCAAAATAACAAGTTTAAAGGTAATAAAACAATTAGTGAACCACGCTCATCAAACACCCCCAAACTTACTTTGCTAGTCCTTGAGGAAACTCACAAGAACATGAAAAGAAACTGATGAAAACACATGAAGAAAACTAACATGCGAACTTACCTAAAACAAGTTTAGTTAGATAGCTTGCATTTGTGACTCATGTTTGAAAACATGATATCAAATTCATGAACTACTTCAAAGTTATAATGCAAAAGTTAAATTCTCACATATTCAATACAAAACGGGTGTGTGTGTGAAGAATTAAGTGCAATGCTTTACATTCACAAGTTGATCCAATTTTTGATCTCAAAAGTCAAATATATCATTCTTCACTTGTGGGATTCACTCTTTCATTCTCTTCCCAATGGTATATTCTAAAGCTGAGTTCCAATTACCAATTTCTTACACCACTCTAATTTGGTTTAGTCTAACCGACAATATCAATAATTTATGCATGTGATGATTCTTCCAAATTATTAGTGCATCGACAATCAAGCTTATACTAAGCAATTCAAACTTACTAGTTATCTAAGTCCCTACAATTATTTCACAATTGCATAATTATTTGCCTATTTTGATATTTTTACTTCAAGATCAACCTCACCATTTTTTTCTATTCTTAATCACTGTAAGAAGCTTTTAGTCGATAACTCCCCAATTTTAAAGGCCAAAGGGTACTTGGTTTCGAGATACCCCAATAGACTTAATAATTTGAGTAAAAAAAAGTGTCAGCAAGAGGCATAGAGTTGACATGTACAATGCTCTTTTTCTTTACAAGAAAAACAGAATTAAAAGGAGTTAGATCCCTAACATATATATGGTCATCACCTAGTCCATACTTGAGAGTTAAAGACACTCCACAATAATAATTTTGTTTTCAACAAGTTTAAATAATATCTTTTACCGGTTCGAACGCCCCAAATTATGCTATATAAGGTTAAGGATGTAGTGAATCATAGGTTATGGGATTAGGCATCTAAGTTCTCTATTTCAACCTATCATTATAACTCAACATATTCATGTACAACACTACAATCGACTCACGTGCCTATATAAATTCACGTTTCAAATGAATAAGCGAAAATTTAACCGTAACACATAACTCCATTATAATTCATAAACCAGAACATGTTCTCAAGTATATACATCAACACCAATAAGGCTATCTAACTCATACCAACATGCATTTTTTTTAACAATCACACAAAACAATTAAAAAAACTAACAACTAAGCAACAAGACAATTAATATTTCACCTCCAAACTTAAACTAAACATTGTCTCCAATGTGAAATTAAAGAAAAAAATGAAGACTTCCTTGAGTGAAAATATTAATTGTCTTCATTGCTATCGGTATCATGGTGATGTGATAGTAGATTGATGAATGTTGATATAACTTCTCTCCCAAATTTGAGATTTAACCTATAAAAAAAACTTATTAATAAATTAAAAATATAAAATATAAACAAAAATCTAAAATCTAAAAATAAGAGATAGAAAATTTTGATTGCTTCCCAAGAAGCGCTTCTTTAAAGTTGTTAGCTTAAAGTTGGTAATTTGTATCATGAAATTTTGAAGAAAACTTTTGATGCTTGCTCATTTTGCTTCTTTTGACAATGTTTCACTTTTTGTTGATTCTCCAAATTTTAAAATTTCCTCTTCCAAGGTAATGAGACTTGCCTATTCCATACGTTTCAAAATCAACTATGTAGTTTCTTCTCCATACTCGGGCTTAATTACAAATTCAATTGTGGGGCAATCGATGAAGTCATAAGAATGTGTGTTAATTTCGTCTTCATTAATTGTTACTTCATTTGGTTCCGTTGTGATTAATTTATCATCCTCTTTATGCTCTTCTTCAATAATTGATATTTCTTCATGTTGAATAATCGATTCTCAGTCCAAATCTATTGGCAATGATCGTTTTGTCTTTTCAACATCTTCTTGTGCATCATATCCCCACCTTTTAAATTTAAACCAGTATCTCCCATCTCCCACACAGATTGCTATCATCCAACTTGGCAAGTTCAATATAATATTTTGTAAGTACATTTTTGTTCAATAGAGGAAAACTGTCTCCCACAGGTATGATGTCTTCATCCCAACCGTCATATATATAATCTCCCACAAGCATGTAGTTTTCACCAAAATTTTCAATTGCTTGTTTTCGATATCTTAAATATTGTGTAAACCACAGAAGCTTTAACTTATGGGAGTCAGTACATGTATATAAATAGTACCCAGTATAATGCATCCCATGACAAAACTTTCAATATATATCATCCGCGAGCAAACCATTATCATCCATGTTGAGATTACTTGTTGCAATTGTTTTGCTCCCTTATCATTGTTATAATCATGTATATACTATTGAATTGTACTTGGAAAAACACTAAACAAAAGAGAGATTAGGGTGGGTAGCCAAAATCAACAAAATAAAGTAATCTAAATTAAAACAAAATCTAGTTAGTAATAATATACGTAAAATCAAATAAAACAATCCCCGACAACATCGCTAAAAACTTGTCACAAGTCGTCTACAATGTAAATATATCACAACTGTACAATGTCAACTCTTATAATATAAGATCAAGTAAGGAAGTTGAACCGAGATTGAAATTTAATTTCTACCAAGTACTATAATTGTGTACCTCTTATTTTACCTGAATGAATGAAATTTTGAATCAATGGTTTTAAATAAGTTAATGTCATGAATATGGTGAAAAATTCAACAATTAAATGCAAGTTAGAAGAATAATCAAGATGAGAAAACATAGGATTGTGATTTCACATATCTATTAAGTATGATTCTCAATTATTTAATTATCTCTAATCAATTTTTCAAAGTTTATAAGCAAGAACCGTAATTTAATTCTACTCCTTATCTCTCGAGGGTCGAGTAAAAACTATTCCTAAAATTTAATTCCACTCCATCCCTAATTAAAATCAAAGAATTATCAAGTTCATGATTCTTATGTAGAACAAGTTTCAAATGGATTATACTTTCTCTCGAAACCTAGAAACTTAGGTTGTGTTATTCTATGATCATGCCTAAATTTCCTTCTCTAGAATGTCGAAATTTGAAGTATCAAATCATTCAATTAGTAGCTGATTGATTGAAAGCATGAAAAATAAACAACACAAATAAACGGAATGGAAAATTTCAATGAAATAACTAAACAAAATAAAACCTAATCTCAAGTTAGTTGCGTCAAACCCTAGATTGGATGCTTAGTCCATGACGGAAGCCATATAAATAATCAAATTCAAATAAAACAACATAGAGAAAAGAATAGAAAAATTAGTTTTGGTAGATCTTCAATCTCCTTTGTGATTTCTCCTTGATTTCTTGATGATTGCATGGTTGAATTGTTGCTCTTGACTCGATAAATTGTCCTTCAAAAGTGATCTTTAGGATTGTATTTACATAATCATGAAATCTTGGGAGAGTTAGGGTTTGATTGTGATTTTATAAAAATATCAAAATATTCAAAATCCTTTTTCTCGCCCGGCGGCGCTGCGACATTGTTGAAATTCAACGATAGTGGCATTGTGGTGCACACTTTCGGGTGAAAATCAGCACTACACATCTTTCAGTATTTTTATCATAATTTTTCTCCCAACATCTGATCGAGATGATTTAAGTGCGTTGAAAATATAACTCAAATGGATACAATTTTAATTCATTGAACTTTCTCCAATTTGAATTTTACTATGTCAAAAAATAGGTCTCAATCTACGGCTAAAAATCTAGAACACACTTGTGTGGTTAAGAATTGATTTGTGAAAAATATTTTGATTGTATTTCACTCTTTTTTTATTTCTAGTTGCATCTGAATGACTCATAACAATCTTCAATTATCGTTTCATGGTTCAGATCAACTACTGAAAAGTTGCAATTGAGTCCTCAAACTTTAAATTTCACCATTTCTTGTCGTTATTTATTTCATTCTTTCAATTTAACCCACATTCATCTAGTTTCACCAAACCAACATCAGCTTATCCTTGATTCATGCCAACATCACTTTTTTTTAAAAATTTTTTACCTTTCACACCAATTCAACTAACCTATAAAACAACATTAAAAACACATGAAAGCGTCTTACAAACTCTTAAAGACAATCAAAAGAACAAATTTAAGAGGCAATAAAACAATGAGTGAACCATACTCATCATACACGTGTTCTTTCCAGCCTCATCACAAGTAGCAGGTGAAGCACCTCTCTTCCTTGAAAACCGAAAGGTAAAATTTTGTAAAATTAATTATAACAGGGACCATGACACAGATGAGTGCTTCCATAATAAGGATGGCGAAATTGCAAAGTCAACAAGGTGGGACTTATGAAGGATCTGATCGTCGAAAGCTTCCATACTCAAGCATTAGAGGGTGAGGTCGAGGAGGCTAGTTAAAATATACAGACTCCTCGTAAGCACCAGCAAATACATCGAGAAACATAAAATGTGCAAAAGAATTTTGTTCGAGTTGCTAGAAGCCGACATTGTAGAACTTCTGGATTCAAGGTATTCCTCAAATTGCATCTCTTCCATTTACTTTTAATAGCGATGATGAGAAGGGAGTCGTATATCCCTGATTGTGATGCATTGATAGTGTGGGCTATAATAGCTTGCAACAGCCTTAGCCTTAGCCATATGCAGGTGGATAACTGTATTCTATGGATACATGCAGTGGCGGACCCAGCACAAAAGTTCTGTTCGGGTGAACGTTGACCATTAATCGTCGACAATCAGCGATCGTAAGAACGAGATCGTTTATTAATATTTAATTAAATAATATTCAAAATTATTCAATATATATGTAAACAAACAAAAACAAAAATATTATATATATATGAAAATAAAATTCAATATAACCCAAAATACTAAAGAAGTACGCGATATAACCTACCATTTAACTGTGATCTTAGACAACTGCATTCTTAATGATAAGAATAATGCTATCTATAGTATTGTATGATAGATTCAATTAAATGTGAAATTATGTAAGCAATTTAATTGAATCTGTCATTTAATTTCATTAGTGTTATCACATAAATTAGTGTTAAACATGAGTGAGACATTTTTCCAAATGGTGACAACGTGTGCCCTTGTTACTTTCTAATTGTCAAAAGAATTAAATAAATAAAGAATGAAATTATTATAATATTGTTCTTCCAGTGACCAAATCCTAGCCCAACCCAACCGCACCCACAAACTTCATTCCCATTTCCCTGTTCCCATCTCACCACCCAAGCCCCAAAAATAGTCGGTGTGCAAACCATATGCGCAACGGCATCTCCGACTCCACCATCACTGTCACTGTCACTGCCACCAAACAAAACAAAACCAAAACTCTAGTGTAAACAACCACCCCAACAAAGGGGAAATCACATATCTAAAATTCCCCTTTTCAGCATCATTAGTGGCCCAAGGGAAAAGACTGCATATATTGATGCGATGCAATAAACTGGAATGAAACCATTAAGGTGGTGATGAAGGTGAATTAGATGGCGGTGATGCATCTGATGAGGTGGGACATGAAGAACTGGTGGAAGAGGTGAGGAATTAAACAAGCGAAACTAAGGAATTAAACCCTCGCCTCTCCCCGCAGCAGTGCCGATCTCCCTCTTTCCCAACGGCCTGTCACTGTTCTAGCGGATCCCAGCACGCGCGACCGCGCACTCTCGTCGGGTGCTGGGTCCACCACTGGATAAATGGACTTTATAATTATGGATAGTAGGTCTGTATACAATAGGATCCTAGGAAGGCTTGCCTTAACACTTAAAGTTGTGACCTCTATCCACCACCTATGCGTGAAATATGAAACTCCAAAAGGGATAGAGTAATGGTCAAGAAAGATCGAGCAGCCGCGTGTGAGTTCTACCTCAGCGCCTTAAGGAAAATAGCCCCAAAGGCCCCGCTAATCAATAATATTTTGACAACTGAAGGAACATGCTTGAAAAACCTCTTTCAGTAAAGTAAACATAAGGTGGTATGAAGGATGAGTTGAAAAACTTATCCACCGATAAAGATAGTTCTACAAGTACTGAGGGAAGTATAGATGAAAAATTGGTGAAACCAAAGCTGGGCCTGAAACAGGGTCACAATAGTTCTGCGAACAAAACGTTGAAATGCGAGCCTCTTTTCGCCCACTATGAAACTCAGATTAATGGCGAGCTCAATCATGCCAGTGAATCCATAATTGAAGGCAATACTCTTTTTGTTGAAAGAACTATGCTCGAAGGCGAGACTTTGTCTGCCAACGAAACTATACTTGAAGGCGAGGTTTATCCCATCAACAAAATGGTATAAAGGCGAGAGTCACTCTGCCAAGGAAAGTTGGATTAAAGTATGTAACACTCCAATTTATCATAAACCTTGGAAGTGTTACAAAAAAATTACTCTTCTTTGTAATAATTGTGGAACGTTAAAATAAAATTCTTTAATAAAAAAATAATAATTGGAACATTCATTAAATTAAATCATGGAAATTGTATCTTTAAAAATAAGCATAATCAACTAACTATTAAATAGACATGTCCTTGAACGTAAATGAAAACTAATTAATCAATTGAAAGATAGAAAACTTAATGCTTTTTGTTTTTCGAATCTTCTTTTAGCAGTCTACATCACCATCTCGTTACTATTCCAATCGACTTGAACTAACCAGAAATTTTTTGTAAGAGTGAGTATTTAAAAATATCTAATAAGATACGTGCAGTTTTCATATAAAATTATATAATAATAAAATAAACACCCCATACCACATTTTTTATGGAATATATCGATCATTAAGCGAAATACCTATCAGTAGTATTTTAAATTCTGAAAAGATTTCACATTTCGTTATAAAGAACCCAATAGAGTTCACATTTCACTAGGTCGAACTCGAAAGTCTATTGACAATTCATGCATAAATTATTAAATATAATAGTATATGGAAACGAAGTACTTTCACAAAATATCGTACATAGATAAAATGAATTTTTGACAAAATTATGAATTCACGTTCCAAATCCTTGCCTTGCCTTTGCTTTGGTGAATGCATAATACTTGAGAATATTATTTAATGCATTCCTACTTTCTGATTTACAAACTAATCTCTCTCTCTCCGCTGTCGTTAATGTATATATGAATTTGGTGTGCAAAAGTTCTACCATCATGTCCCATGGTAATTATGACTTAACCTATGTAGAGTTGTGTGTAAAGTGGTGAACCATGAATTGCTAGAAATTGAATTGAAATTGGTTTCAGAAAGTAGACTTTAGGTAGGAATAGGTTTTACCGTACAGAATAAGAATTGCGTTCAATTCCTACCAATCGTGTGTAAATGACTTGCAAAAGGATTAGGGTAACATTTATCATAATCCAAAATAGGATTAGAATTGCCAATTAAATGTAATTTCTTTGGACTTCAATAATTTAAGTATAGCTTATTCGAATTAATTTTTTTCTCCAGGACTTCTAATTAATTATAAGCTTCAAAAGGAGCTCAATATCGATATGCTAAATCTCGTTTTATCAAAATCTAATTATTGGACCCTAAAAAATTATAAAAATTTCAAAATATAAAAATATAGCATACAAAAATATAAATTATATTCTAAAATTTTATGGGCGTCACAAAGTATATCCCATCACAATCGAAAATTGCAAAAAGGCAAGCTTATGACTGTCATTAGTTACAAATTGTCATGAAACAATTCAGCATAGCTAGATGAATGAAGTATTTGTGAATAAAAATCGCGATAATGTTGTATTAATGGTATGTTTTGTTACACAATATAAAGTTGTATGGTTTATACATGAGTGATGTTGTGAAATTATTTACAATTACACGAAATGTGGCCGTCAGCCAAAACACAAACAAACATGAGAAGCGACTATATTAAAACAAGTAAATAATTTAATGCGAACTCATATACAAACCAAAAAGATGGAAGTAAGGTCTTTAGCCAATTTCTCTCACAATTGATTAAAATAGGCATAACACAACCTAGCAATCTGGGCAACAAAGGGAGAAAATGAGGATAAAATCCCTATATCCATCTCACCATAAAGCAAAGGCCCAAAATCAAGGATTAAAAAAAAAATTCTTGGGATCTAGCTTTGCTCGGATCCACTTGACTATTTCATTTTCCCTTTAAGTTTCGCAGTGTGGATGGGCAAGGCAAAATATTTAGTTTTTAAGTGCATCAATCTTGGAACCAAAACTTTAGTAATAGGGGACTGAGTTTTATCAAACCTTGCAAGGAGTAGGTTGAGCGGTCGAATCCCCAACAAGATGAAAATTAAGTCCTTGGGCGAAAAAATTTTGTGGTACTTAGAAGGGTTCACAATAAAATCAATCCGTACTTAAAGAAAAAAAAAGTCATTAAAAAAATAATATGATGATGATGATGATGATTAAAGACAAATAAGTAAATATATGAACTCGCCTACAGTGGTTTGAACACGAATGTTGTAAAAGTTTGAATTAAAGGGATGAAGCAATTTCTCGACTTCGTGAACCTTATAAGACAAACTGAAGATACGAACTACTAGGATGGCTCCTAGGGTGCAAAGTTTACTGAGAGCTCGGCTGTGAAAAAAAGATGGTTCGCCTATACCAGATCACCACAGTTGAGAGTACAAAAAATTAACAAAAGCACAAGCAACGAATTAACATTCATAGCACTTACCATAACTTGGAGGCCTAACAACTAAAGTATTGGGATAGTTGGGGATAGCCCCACTAGCCTTGAACGAAGAAAAAAACTCTTTGTCCAATTGCGCCTGGGCAGGTGTCAGTTCCAAGTAGGTTATGAAGAAATGAGGGAAAAAGGAATGGTACCCCCTTTGAGGATTCAAAATATTTCCCAATGGCATGGGATGGTACATAAAATGTAATATATTCGACGAAAGTTCCCCCTCTAGATCCACGGATCCCCGTAACTAAAAAGACCCGATCGGTTGGGCCCCACCTATTCAGAGTAAGCTAGGCTATTTAATGAGGAAAGAACATCTCTAAAAAAGTGGTAAAAATGAATTCTAAGCCCCATATCCATTGAATGTTTATGAATAGTTATACAACCTACGGTGGACTATTTGTTGTTTGAAACTATCTAGGACACAACAACTCTATATCATTAGGAACGTTGAAACGGGTCCTAATATCGGCCAAATCTTGTTCAGAGAGGTTGCTGAAGATTCTCGAAGCCTCAAAGGTTCTCGCCAATCTCATTAAGGTCAACTGGCACATTTGAGGGTTCGCCTCCCTCATTATGCTCTCCAACTCTATGTCAGAAGCTCTCTGTTTGAACAAAAAGTTCTGGATTAATGCATATACCAAAATGAGTAATGGCCTAAAACCAGAATCAGAATCACCACATGTATTTTGAGAATCGATTTTGGTAGACATTGCAGAGAAATCTTTAAAGAAAAATGGGAATGGATCATGGACCCAGGTAAATCTTTTGAGATGATAAAGAATATTAATTCCAGCAAATAAAAGCGTCAAAGTAAAGAATGCTAATTGAAGAAGTGACGTATTTATAGATTCTAATGGAACGTATAAATTGTCGAATCATATCAATCATAATCGTTGAAAATGAATGGGCGACTAATTGAATCATGAGATAAACGAGCCAAATCACGTGTAATCTCCACCCGCATGAAGAGTTATGAGCCACTAACTTAGAAAAACTCAGATAAGAGCCATTAGCGCGAATAAAACAATAATGCTTGCCAACTTAAGCAAAGGTAGGTGAAAATCCCTCAGAAGGTTTGCAAATCATAACATAAATATAATTGAAGTCTCATATAATTGAGCTTTGGCGACTATTTGTTGAACCTTGAAATGAAATTTGTGAACTTCACCAACTATTGGCAAAGCGTAAAGCAACACGCAAGGGGAATGAATACACAGAAGGCTCACCTAAAGCGGGCAAACTATATCTTTATCCAAGTTAACCATAGACTATCAATAAAAGGTAGTGGGCCAATGAATAAAGTGCGACACTTAATCGAACCACATATAAAATAGCCAATAAGTATGCGCCATATGTCATTCTCCTTATATGACCAAATTACTCAGAAACTTGGAGGAAAATCCATAAATACCCCTTCATTTTAAGTAAAATGCATGCAATTCAAATATCTCACTCACAAATAACTATTTCATCTCTAGCTTCTTTTTGAGCATCAAAATTAGTGAGATTTGAAAGTAAAAGTCCTAGTTAGGTGAGAGGATTTGTCGATCTAATTTCTATCGTTAACAAATGTCTCTTTACCTAATTATTTATGACGAACTGAGTGGATATCTATTTAATTTTGTGTTTGTATGGTTATCTGCTTGTAAAATCCCATTTGGAAGCACTAGGATGAATTAAGAGAGAAATAGGTGAATTGGAGCATAATTTGAAGTTTGGACTACTAAATTATAAACTTTCAGACCTTGAGATGGACCATTTCAAATGATTATGAAATTTTGGGACCAACTTGGAAGATGTTGGTCGTTTCAATATCAAAATTAAAGTTTAGAATGAAAAATGATAAAAATTAAGACAAAAAGTTGAAAAAAGACCAAGTCCGCATGAAAAGGTTAAGCCAGGGGTAAGCTCGAATGAATTTGGAAGATTATAAAATTTATAATCGTGAGATAGCATAGGATTATACCTTGCAATAGCAAGGAGTAAATTTGTAACTACAAAATGTTTTGACTTATATATGCGACCGTAATGATTTGTACCATCTGATAGCATTGTTATGCGGAGTAGAAATTATTTTATTTCCTGTTTTTATTCAACTTCTTGGAAATCACTTGGAACACGAATTTTAACCTAAATCCTAGCTCTATATATACACACGTTAGTTCAACAATTAAAGAAAAGCTTGTAGAATTCATTGTACACATATTATTCAGGTCAAGATTAGGCTCTTAGGTTAAAAAAATTATAATTTTGGTAGAGAAAATAGCCAAAGGGGAAGCTTTGTTCCACAAATCGATATATCCATTCAATGTTTTTATAAAAGCTTGTTACAAAACATATCCAAACCTACCTTCACGCATCTATTTCATCGATTGAAGAAGAAGAATCAAAATAGGTTAATCAAGGAGTCATTGAAAATATTCAAGAACTTCAAGATTTATTCCATTTTCTTTCCAATTATTCAATTTTAGGTGATGATGTATCATTTAAATTATGTTTTTGTAATTAATTTAATGCCTGGCTAATTTATATATGTTAACCCACTTTTGAAGTAGTGACATTTAACTCCATATTTTAATATAAATGATCTTGATTATTAGGAACTAATAGCTTTTAAATTGATTAGCTACTAATTGAATTGCTTCATGATTTCTATTTACATTCGAGATAATGAATAAGAATTTGGTATGCAGTAACAATCATTGTAAATTTCAATGAGGAATAAAGATATACCGTTATACTTTACATGATCTTTTATGATGTTCTTGTGATGTAAATGAGTTTTTACATATTCGTATCGTACATAGGGATATAAGAAAACCACATATTATAATAAATTTAGTTCTTTCGAAATAGATTATTAAACAAATTAGGAACTTGATCTTTATATTTAAATATGCATGTCTAAATCATAAATTAATATTAAAATGGATGAATGTATGAAAATTCGTGATTCCAATATTTATCAATTGTTTAAGTCTCATAAACGCTTTCACATTACTTTGTTAAATTAGTTAGTTTAGTATAAATAATAGATTGTTAATATGAAATTCCTATCAACTAATCTTACTATTTGATTAAGTTAGCATTAAATGAAAATAGATTAAGTACTTAGTTCTTTTGTGCTCGAATGTGATGAGTGCACACGTATCACTACGTGGAAGTGTTGGTGCATGTTCAATTCAAAAAAGGGTTGAGAGGATATGGTTGTAATGAAAGCAAAAAATCATGGGTTTGTTGTACCCAACTTTCTATATTTTAGCATTCGTAGACGAAAAGTTGGGAATAGCATTGTTCATAAACCTAGTATGACAAGTTAAATAAGTCTAACTCGTGAAAGAAAATCCTTGACTAATTATAATAACCAAGATTTGAAAGGTCAAAACATAAGAAAATGCAAAGAACAAAGAAAAAATTCCAAAACTTAATTTGCAATTTCTTGTTAGCTTAACGATGAAAATTGAATTTTTAATTATTTTCTTAGTTAGTATTTCCTTTATTAAATAAATTTGAAATTCAATCTTGATTAGGATTTTTAATTTTTGTTATTACCTAGATGTTAGTTGTGAATTAGGATTAGTCATTAATTAAAGTTAATCATTTATTAAGATTAATCAGTAATTAATATTTATAGTTATTATAAATAACGATTGTAGCCTAACGACAAATAAGGTTTTTTTTTTTTAATTGAAATATTAACTGTTGAGATCTTTTCTAATTTTCAATTCAAATTAGTATTCGGATTAATCAATGATTGGTTGATCAAATCGAATTACCATCTTGTAAAGAATGAACTAATATTTTACGGTACTCTTTTTGAATCAATGTATTTATCATTTTTGCACTACGTCATTTACAAATCCCGACTACTTTTTGATCATGAAACAAAATTAGTATTAGGTACCCTAAGAAAAAATTCAATTTAAATTTTATTTTATTGAGAATGCAAACTGACAAAAGTGCGTTATGTTCAAAAATATTTATCTACGCCAGGCTCACTATTTTTATTTGTAAGTGAAGATTTATCTTAAGAGTAGAATTTGATTATTATCTCGAGCGTGGAACTTCAATTCTTTCTATTCTTATAATTGGAATTTTTCCATCATTCTCTTTACTTGGATTTAACAATTTGTTACATGTTAGCATGTGAGATCGATCTCTGTTTATTACATCTCGGATTGACACTTTCATAAAAAAATAGTGTCACACATAGTGGTACCATAAGAATAGTAAACTATAATTTCAAAAAAATTTATTTCATATCACATTAAAAGCTAGTTTTAGGAAAAAAAAAATTAAGATCATTTTTTCATAAAATCATTTTCAACAACATATTCTGTGAAATTCATAATTTTTCATCATTTTTAACCAACATTCTTCAAAAATAAATTTATTATATCAAATATTAGGACATGACACTGAGTTTACAAGTTAAGGTGTCAAAATGATGGACCGCTTACTCACAACGGCTCAACCCATAAAAGCGTGAGCCCAGCTTAGCTCGTGGACGGGAAAGGCAGGCCTAGACGAGCTCGAGAAAATGAGTCTGTGTGCCGTACATTGCCGCACGATTGTCAATATATAAGTTGAAGGAGGAGAAATAAATTTAATAAAAAATAAAAAAATCAGCTCGTTGGCCGAACCCAATCCGCTAATATGTAGAGCCTATTTGGGCAAATTATTCCTGGCTATTTATTCTTATTTATTTTTTGTCAAACTAATGTAGATATATCAACATCACGATAATTAATGCACATGAGTTTGGACTAATCTACTTAATAAAAATGATCTTTTGAGATGAAACTCAATATTCATATCAAAATTCAAGAGAGTTTAAATGGACAATTTCATCCTCGTTAATTTAAAAAGAGTACTTGATATTCAATATTGATATCCTCAAACAAACTACCATCTTACGAAAATATGTCAAGAATAACATCATATTATATTATACAAAAAGGAACCAATATACTGAAACGATTTGAAGTTTATAGAAGATTTACAAACTCAAATCCGATCATAAGACATCAAGATATCATCGAACACAAGTTCAAACTATTGTACCCATATATATCAACATAGAAGCCTCATATCAACCCAAATCCTCTCAAAACCCAACCAAGTTGTAGTTATATCTATGGACCAGAAGAACGCAACCTCACCACGACAGTTTCCCTCTCCCTCAAATAGCATCACACACACTCCTAATCTTATCAAGAAATCTCTGGGTCCAACCAAAAGTTGAAAATGAGAGAGAGACGAACAGAGGTCATAGAGAACTCCCTAGAAAGATTGCACACCTCACACGAAAGAAAAATGACAAGATCAATTTAGGTTTCAGCCAAAAGGCCCTATTTATACTCTCAAAAGCCATAGTTGATCAAAGGTGAAATCAAATGTTCAGAGCAACTTGTGACTTATCAAAATAAGAGACAACTATGGTCACATTCCTCAGAGGGAACAATACATAAATAAGGTATTTAAATATCACCATTTCAAAATTAATAGAGGTTTTAAATTTCAAAAATCAGGTTTTCATTAAAATTTATTTATAATTTAATTAATTAATTATATATTTTATTAATAAATATATAAAGGTCACAGATCTATGTAATTTGGTCACAATTCAAAAATTTTAAGGTCACAATTCAAAAAT
>CAIGRP010073935.1:0-12459 GCA_903798385.1 Fraxinus cuspidata | reverse complement strand
TGCTAGGGTTTTACTATTTAAAACAATATAAGCCCTTTGAGGCAGTAATTTTTTAATTGAATAAAATTTCTCGTGAGTTTTCTCATCTTTGTCGTTGTTCATATTTCCTATAATCTTCCGCTACGTCACTAGTCTCCAAACCGATAACAGGCTGAACGGTGAGCGGGCTAACTTGAGCTGGACGGGGAGCAGGCTGTTGAAGAACTTGTTGATGGCAAGCTAGCAGTTGATGTAGGCAAATTATTTAATTTATCACGTGGACTGACATATATAATTAATTATGAATAAATAATATCTTAAAGATAGCTCAAAATTAAAGTAATATAACAAATAATTAAGTAATTGAGTTTTGGATATTTAAATAAAGTGTGGGTTGGATTATATGTATAGAGATCGGATCCATTATGGTTTATATTTGACGATGAGCCGAATACATGTGAAAATTATATATAGGGTTATGATTCACAATTCATATGTAATTTTCATTCTTTGTGTCATCACATCAACACAAGAATTAATAGATAAAGAATATTGAAGAGCAAAATCAAAAAACCACAATCAAGAATTAAGAAGAAGGATTGAAACAATTAAATTGAATAACAAGATATCAAGATTTAAAGATCAAAATTCAAGATTCAAAATTCATTACTTAAGATACAAATCAAATGATCAAGGTATATTTCGCATTAATTAATTTTCTTGATGATTTAACATGGAGATCTGGACAAGTCATAATATTTTATAAAATTTAACTTTCACGAAAAATTCAACAAGTTGTATCAGAGCCAACTCTATATTAAAGCATTGAGATTCAAAAAATAATTTTAGGGCTGAAATTCATACTTTGGATTACTTAATTTTGGGATGTAAATTTCAAACCCTAGATATTTAAATTTTGGGTATTTTCAAATTTGACAATTTTTAGGACTTAATTGTTGATTTGAGTATAGTTATAATTGTAACTTGTATTTTGAATAATTTGGGTTAAGGATATTTAGCCCATGTTTGACTCACATTCTTTCAAAATATATTCTTTCAAAACTCATTTTCAACCACACATTCTTCAATAAAATAATATTTTCCATGACATCAATAATTTTTATTTACTTTTTAACCACATATTTTTTATCACATCACTATTTAAAATACATTTTTTCCTCAATAATATTCACCAAACAACTCATTGCCTTGTTAAGGATTTTGAATTAAGACGTGTTGCACAATTGCCATTGAAAATGCCAAGAGATGTAAGTATAATTTGATGGAATTCCAATGACAAATCACATGAACAAACATATATATATATATAATTGTTGATAGGAGTGGATTGGAATTTGAAAAAAAAAATTATGACCTATGATTAAAATAATAAAATAATGGTATTTATTTGATTTCTTTTTGTGAGATATTGTAATTTCCAGCAACAGAATCTTGTCTTTGCAGCGCTTATTTTGGGGCACTGCATCATTGCTCTATTTTATTTTTTTCAAAACAAAAGGAAAAAATAATATAAAAGAGTTAGGAATTAAGAATTAATTTTCAAATCTTGGTATTAAAATAAATTTCTTTTGGGTTACTAATTTTTCTACATAAATTAATTGAAGTAACATGTTACCAAAGTAACTTATATTGTCTAGATTAATTTATTTAGAATATTAGGAATGTTGTGTGTTTGTAATTCATGTGGATATTCACCGACCCAAAGGAAGGTAAATATTTGGCCGAATTATATACACACGTGCAGTAATAAATATGCAACAATTGTAAGGTTTTGTTTTATGGAACAATAAATCGGTCCAAAGATAGATTTATTGTTTAACATAGTTTATTGTCAATATTTGATTACTACACCAAAAGCACCACTTACAAGTTGATATTTATGTCCAAAAACTAAATATCAATGTTATGCTCGGTCTCTTGTGAAGGAGTTTACCATTATTTGAATTAACTAATTGGTTAATTGGATTCTTATGTGAACATATTAATTAGGTTTAAGTTCTCTATCTGATTAATCCATTTTCTTATACAATATCTGCCATAATCAATTCAATTTATGTGCTTAAGCTAAAGTTTAAGGACTAGAAAGAAAATGTTTGTATCGTTCTTGACGGCATCGATCTAAACCTTGCATTAAGAACTGAAAAACCTACTAATCTTACAGATAAATATTCCACTAATAAAAAAGGAGACTTGGAAGTGGAATTATTTAAACCACATAAGTCTTATGATCATGAAGCGTAGAATTCCAACAACATGCATGGGAGCTATGTCCGATGAGGTAACTACTGCCAAGTAATTTCTTAAAGAAGTTCAGAAATGCTTTACAAAAGGCGATAAGGTCGAAACTAGCATGTCTTTCGACAAACTTAGTTTCACTAAAGTATAAGAATAAAGAAAACATAAGGGAGTACATCATAGAGATATCTCATCTTGCTTCAAAACTAAAAGCATTAAAACTTGGGTTGTCCGATGACTTGTTCGTACATTTAGTTTCGGTTTCAATTCTTGCACAATTCGACTATTTAAGGTTAGTTACAACTCTCAAAGGGAAAGTGAACTCTTAATGAGCTTATTCAATATTGTATGCAAGAAAAAGAAAATCTATAGCAAAACATGACTGAAAGTACTCACTTGACAAGTATCTCAAATGACAAGTTATAAAAAATAAGAAAGTTGCATCTGGTTCGGTTCAAAATAATAGCAAAAGGCTTGAAAATGATAAATTTGATGTTACTTTTGTGAAAACTCGGGACACGTGAAGAGAGATTGTACTAAATACCATGTTGGTGTGTAAAGAAAAGTACATTTCTCATTTTAGTTTGTTTTGAGATTAATAAAGTTTCAATACCTATACATACTTGGCGAATAAAATTTTGTACCACTACTCAAATAAGTATGTTTATGTAGGATTGCCTGAACTATCAAACTTAATTGACGCCGAAAGATTCATCTATGTGGGGCAATGACAAATCAAAGTTGAAGCTATAAGGACGTTTAGGTTATTATTAAAAACCGATTATGATTTGAATATGAAAAAGGTATTTGTGGTATCGTCTTTTAGACGGAGAGATATGAGGCTCATCTTGTTGCAACTGGCTTTATTCAAAAGGAAGGCATTGACATTATAGAGACTCTTTCTCCGATTATATGAAAGACTCTTTTATGACTATTGTGGCATTTGTAACACATTTTGATCTTAAGCTACGTCAGATGGTTTATAAATTAAAGAAATCCATCTATGAGCTTAAACTGGTTTCCCGTAATGGTATCACAAATTTCATCAAATAATTATATCATTTGGTTTTAAGATGAATTCAGTTGATGATTATGTATAGCACTAGTTCAGTGGGAGTAAGCATATTTTATGGTGTTGTATATCGGTGAAATATTGCTTGTCTGCAATGATATAAGCTTATTATACAAAACTAAGAGATTTTTGTCATAAAATTTTGAAATAACAAAATCTTCATGACGTTTCTTTTGTATTAAGGATATAGATACACAGATCATTCTCGGTGTATTTTTGGATTATCATAAAAGAGTTGTATCGATAAGGTATTTAAGAGATTTAAGATTAAGTATGTAAATCAGGTAATACCTCTATTACTAAGGGAGACGATTTTAGTCTCAATTAATGCTCCAAGGATAAATTTAAATAAAGGAAAATACAGAAAATTCCCTAAGCTTCACTAGTTAGGAATTTAATGTATACTTAGGTTTGCATACATTCGGATATAACATTCATTATTGGAATGTAGGGCAGATATTTAAGTAACTCTAGAATGAAAATTTGGAAAGCAACCATTAGGTTATTCGGTATCTATAGATAACTAAGAATTATTGGATATTCTGATTCTGATCTTGGAATATGACTGCAAAATATTGTCACTATGCTGCATATTTTGGATGAATTTGAAATATCACTTTAGTTATTCTGTGACAATAGCGGTTTTATATACCAACAAGCACTGATGATGTCAAAGTTTATAAACATCAAGTTCCTAGTTGTCCAGAAAAGAATTCAGAGTGGTTACGTTTCTATAAAGCATATTATGATAAATTCCATAATCATGGATCCGTTTACAAAATTGGTACCACCCAAGGTCTTTATGAGCTTAATACTCACATGGGTGTTGCATCTTTTGATGATATGTCAGTTTAGTGGGAGTTTGTATTCGGATATTGTCTGTTTTAGACACATTTTTTATCTATGGATATTCAGTTTATTTCAGAAATAAAGTATTCAGTTTAATCTCATTTGTTTATTTTAGACACATTTTTATCCATGGATATTCGGTTTGTTTCGGAAATAAAGTATTCAGTTCAGTTCCACTCTGATTAAATTTTATGGTTGATCTCGTTAAATAAAAAGGTAGGACTAGTTGAAAATATGAATGTTTGGATCACACTGCATGTAATTTCCATACTACACATTCACACTTGATCTATGTCATTTGATTGTGTTGATATAAATGACTATTGAGGGTTTATTTATGATATTTGTAACGAAGATGGCTTTAATCATATATTGATATAATCAATGGACGAGATTATTTGGAGATACTTTTGGTTATGATAGCAAAAGTTTAGAGCTCATAAGGTTACACACATTTACAAGGTAATATATATGGCCCAAGTGGGAGATTGTTGGGAAAATATTTAATTTGCCATGTGGGCCGACTATGTAATTAATTGTGTATAAAATTTATCTTAAAGTTAAGCCAGAAATTAAAGTAATTTAATAAATAATTAAATAATTGGGCTCTTGACATCTAAATAAAATATAGGCCAGATCATATATGTAGAGACCGAATCCATTAGAGTTTGTATTTGACGATGGACCGATTACATATGAAAATTATATATAGTTGTGGTCATTAATTCATATGTAATTCGCGTTCTTTGTGCCATCCCATCAACACAAGAATTAATGTAGAAAGCATATTGAAGAGAAATTTTTAAAATTCACAATCAAGAATCAAGAATTACAATCAAGAATCAAGAAGAATGATTGAAGCAAATAAATTGAATAACAAAGAATCAAGATTTAAAGATCAAAATTCAAGATTCAAAATTCATTATTCAAGATACAAATCAATGGATCAAGGTATGTTCCGCATTAATAAACTTTCTTGATAATTTGATGAGGAGATTTTGAAAATTCATAATATTTTATAAAATTTAAGTTTCATGAAAAATTTAACAGTTGAAAAACACAAGCAAGCCAAAGTGATAAAATATAACTGTTGGCCATTTTTAAACAACCAAGAGACCGAGCAGAAAACTCGAAGAAATGGCTGAACCTTAACCAAAAATTGTTGGGCTTTGTGGAGCATAGTTTTATTTGATCCGATTGATGACTCGCCCGAGAGAAAAATTGTATGGCCACACTTTGTATTTCTCCTTGATAATAGTGAAATCCATGCCACTCCGTGGACGTAGAAAAATTGGCAAAACCACATAAATATTATTTTGTGCATGTGATTGTTTTTCTTTGGTATGTGTTTTCTCTTTTTTTGTCTCTCATGGGTTCAGAATTTTAGGTTGATTCCCTACAACTGGTATCAGAGCCTAGGGTTAGGTTTGAGTTGAAGCAATGGCAGAGGAAGCAGGAAAGGTGTCTGGAATAGAAACGTACGATGGCACAGACTTCGCGTATTAGAGAATGCAGATTGAAGATTATCTCTATGGAAAGAAACTGCATCTGCCTCTTTTGGGGACAAAACCTGAGATAATGAAGGTTGAAGAATGGGTTCTTCTTGACAGAATGGTACTGGGAGTTATCTTATGAAAGCTTTATCTGGTATGTATAAAAAGCCGTCAGCAAACAACAATGTGCATTTGATGAAGAAACTATTCAATTTGAAGATGGCAGAGAACGTATCAGTAGCACAACATTTGAATGAATTTACCACTATCACAAATCAATTGTCATCTGTAGAAATTGATTTTGATTATGAGATTCGTGCACAGATCGTTTTGGCTTATTTGCCAAACAGCTGGGAGGCAATGAGGATGACAGTAAGCAATTCTATAGGAAAGGTAAAGTTGAAATACAATGACATACGAGATTTAATTCTAGCTAGGAGATTTGCAGAAGAGATGCAGACGAAACTTCAGGATTTGGTTATGTTCTAAACCTTGAGACGAGAGGCAGAGGTAATGATAGATATTCAAATCGGCGCAGATCAAAATCCTAAAATTCTAATCGGAATAGAAGTAAAACTAGATCGGGCCAACAAGTACAATGCTGGAACTGTAAAAAATAGGTCACTTTAGGAAGCAATGCAAAAGTCTTAAGTAGAAGAATGAAGATGATTCTGCTAATGCTGTAATAGAAGAGGTACATGATGCATTACTTTTTGCAGTAGACAGTCCACTTGATGATTAGGTTTTGGACTCATGAGCTTTGTTTCATACCACTCTACACCAAGAAATCATATAGAATTATCTTGCAGGCGATTATGGCAAGGTGTATTTGGCTAATGGTGCAGCCTTGGAAGTTGTGGGTATAGGAGACGTCTGGATATTGTTACCCAATGGGTATGTTTGGTTATTGGAGAAGGTTCGACATATTCTTTATTTAAGGAGAAATATAATTTCTGTTGGACAACTTGATGATGAAGGGCATGCAATACTATTTGTTGGTGGTACTTGGAAGGTTACAAAGGGAGCCAGGGTATTGACTCGTGGAAAGAAGACTGGTACTCTATATATGACCTCAAGTCCAAGAGACATAGTAGTAGTTGCTGAAGCAAGAATGATACAAGCCTATGGCACCGCAGACTTGGTCACATGAGTGAGAAAGGGATAAAAATGCTGATGTTAAGAGGAAAACTACCAGAATTGAAGTCTATTGAGTTTGACATGTGTAAAAGCTGCATCTTAGGAAAGGATAAAAAGGTGAGCTTCTTGAAAACTAATAGGGCACCGAAGGCTAAAAAATTGGAGTTAGTACACACTGTGGGTTCCATCTACGATTGCATCCTCTGGAGGTTCAAGGTACTACATTACTTTCATTGATGACTCAAGTAGAAAGGTATGAGTTTATTTTCTGACAAAAAAATTTGAAGTATTTGAAACTTTTAAGAAGTGGAAGGCCATGGTTGAGATAGAAATAGGTTTGAAAGTAAAATGTTTGAGGTCAGATAATGGAGGAAAGTACATAGATGGAGGGTTCAGTGAGCATTGTATTGCATAGGAAATTAGGATGGAGAAGACCATTCCTGGGACACCACAGCAGAATGGTGTGGCTGAGCGCATGAACGGAACTCTTAATGAGCGTGCTAGGAGTATGAGGTTAAATACTAGACTACCGAAAACTTTCTAGGATGATGATGTTAGCACTGCAGCTTACCTAATAAATCGAGGACCATCAGTTCCCATGGAGTTTAGACTTTATAAGGAGGTTTGGAGCGTAAAGAGATAAAGTTTTCACATTTAAAAGTTTTTGGTTATGTTTCTTACGTTCATATTGATTCTGATACTCGTAGTAAACTTGATGCAAAGTCTAAAATATGTTATTTTATTGGCTATGGTGATGAGAAATTTGGCTATAGGTTTTGGGAAGAACGGAACATGAAAATTATCGGAAGTAGAAGTGTGATATTTAATGAATAGGTTATGTACAAGGACAGGTCAACTGCAGTGTTATATGTTACAGAGATAGATCAAAAGAAATCTGAGTTTGTCAACTTAGATGAATTGACTGAAAGTACTGTCCAGAAAAGGGGTGAATAAGATAAGGAGAATGTAGATTCATAGGTAGATCGGAGTACACCTGTAACTAAAGTCTGTAGATCTTCTAGGACCATTAGACCACCACATCGTTATTCATCGACTCTAAAATATCTCCTATTTACTGATGGTGATTAGCCAGAGTGTTATGAAGAAGCCTTGCAGGACGAAAATTCAAGCAAGTGGGAGTTAGCCATGAAGATGAGATGGATTCCTTGTTAGGGAATCAGATATGGGAATTGACTAAATTACCAGTAGGAAAGAAGGCTTTGCACAACAAATGGGTATACACAATAAAGAATGTGCATGATGGCAGCAAGCATTTCAAGGCCATATAGTTGCCAAAGGGTTCCACCAGAAGAAGGGCATTGACTACTTAAAAATATTTTCTTCAATTGTGAAGATGTCGACAATTATTGGCTGTTTAACATGAATGAACACTTGAACAGTCATTTTAAACTAAGCAAAGAACAGTAACTGAAGACATAAGAAGAAATGGACTACATGAGCAAGGTGCCCTATGCCTCAACTATTGATAGCTTGATGTACGCTATGATCTGTACAAGATGAGACATTGCACATGCAGTGGGAGTTGTGAGCAGATTCGTGAGTAGGCTAGGAAAGCATCATTTGGAGGAAGTCAAGTGGATTCTGAGATATCTAAGGGGTTCATCAAATACATGTCTTTGCTTCACAGTTGCAAGTTTGAAACTAAGGGTTATGTAGATGCTGATTTTGCTAGTGATATTGATAGTATAAGGAGTACTACCGTGTTTGTATTTATTGTGGTACAGCTATATCATGGGCTTCAAATCTACAAAAGATTGTTACTCTGTCTACTACAAAAGTTGAGTATGTTGTAGCAACTGAAGCTGGAAATGAGATGATTTGGTTACATGGCTTCTTAGACGAATTGGGTAAGAAGCATGTGATGGGCATTCTATACAGTGATAGTTAGAGTGCAATCTTTCTTGCTAAAAATTCGGCTTTTCATTCAAAGTCGAAGCATATATAGACAAAGTACCATTTTATCAGTTACCTTGTTGAAGATAAACTAGTAATACTTGAGAAGATTTGTGGATATAAGAACCGACAGACAAGTTGAAGGGTGTCACTATTGAGAAGATGAAGTTGTGTGCAGCTTCAGTTGGCCTTCTAGCTTGAGGACATAAGGATGAGTTGCAAGGATGAGGGATTATGTTTTTGGAGGATTGTGGTTGATGTTGGTGATTGAACTAGTCTCCAAGTAGGAGATTTGTTGGGCTTTATGGAGCCTAGTTTTGTTTGATCTGATTGACGACCCGCCCCGATTAATATTGTGTGGTTTTTTAATGGGAGATTTTCTGAGGCTTAGTCCATGTTTCGGCCCAAGCCGGATATAAAAATGCAATTTTGGTGGTGATGAGGGTTCTTTTTGACATAAAAAGAAAAATTGTACGACCGCACTCTGTCTATGATAATAGTGAAATCCTTGCAACTCCGTGGACGTAGACAAATTTGCCGAACCACATAAATACTATGTTGTGCGTGTGATTATTTTTCTTTGNAAACTCAGTCTAAAGAACCCATAACTTCTTTACAAAAATCAACCCAGCACAAGCTGAAACGATCAATATAAATTTTTAAGAAATCACAAACAAATGTACAATTATAAGCAAACAGAAACTCCCTTCTTTAAGACCCCAGTTGCATAAACCTAAAGAAAAAAGTGCTTCTTTTCTTTTTTCCTTTTTTTTTTTTTTTTTGGGTCAATTACAGGTTGGGAATTTTTGGTTGATTCCCTACAGAAATCTGTGTTAAACCACATCTAAAACCCAGCTGAAATTCAACCAAAAGCTGGACAAGTGAGCAGGTTGTTGAAGAACAATGTTTATATGACTTGAACTTCTAGCAAAACAATTCGAAAACTAGTATGGTGTATGGAATAAGCCTATATGCAGTGTAAAACAGGTTGGATTCGAAAACAATTTGGGTATGTATTTGAATTTTGTCTACAAAAATTTAAAAAAAATTGAACTTTTTACCAAAACTAGTAAGAATATACAGCCAAAACACTTTTATAGACTTTGTAAAATTTAAAAGAGTTTAGAAAACTTCCATTTAAAGTAGATTTCACACGGATCTAGAACGACGGTGTGAAATTCTCGCATATGAGTTTATAGTTCCCACATTTCTCTTTCCCATCTTCATATAAGAAAATATATTTTTTAAAGAATAAAAATATAAGTCACCTTAATTAAATATTTTTAATCAATATGAAGTACTTTTAAAGAGTAAAAAAGAAATCAATAAATTTTTTTTATTTAAAATCTTATAAAACTTTGAAGTCGTGACACATTGACCAGAATATAATGCTAAGAAAATCATGCCAAGAAATGCAATGACAACCAAGTCATTGGCACATTAACCATGATGTATTGCATTAAAACCAAGATACAGTAGTTGAAAAGTCTATGGATTTCGTGGACTTTTTATGGATTTATATGAAATTAATGGAAGTCTTTGTTTTAGACTTGTATAGACTTTCGTAAAAAATAAATATGACGTACCTTTAAAAAGTAAACAAGAAATCAATATATTTAAGTTTAATTATAAATTAGTCTTTTTTACATAAAATCTTATAATTTTCAATTACAAATAGATATTTTCCATAAAAAATGATGAAAAAAGAAAAATGTTATAAGAATCTTTTGTTACAATTTAATTTTTTTATATACAGAAAATAGAGAAAAAAATAAAAGAGAAAAATAGAAACACATATTACTAGTAGAAAAAAATATTTTTTAATCGTGACTCTAATGTTGAAAAGGAAAGAGAAATACTGAAAGAAATAAAAAATGTATATTGAATTTTTTTGTGAAAGTTTCTCAAAATCTTAGGATGAATGAGACACAATCTTTGAGATTTTATTTTAGCGATTTCTATTTAGAAATTAGTACCCTAGAGACTTTTATAAAAGTCATTAACAATTTGAATATCCAAGACTTGTAAAAACTTTTTAAAAAATTAATTAAATACATTGTGACTTTTAAAGCTAAAAGTCTCAATTGAAAACACCAATACTTTTAAAGAGTCTCTAAAATTTAAATTGAATACCTCTGAAAAAGTCTGAGTTGAATAAATAATTTTTTGTGGCTCAATATAACACATGGGCCTATGTCAATGAGTGAGAAATTCATGAGACTCAACATGGATGCATAAACAAGACCAAAATGAATAGCTACGCACACCAAAATACACTCTTCCACCCAATTGTAGTCTTCTTCGTCTTGAAAATTTGTTCACCATGGCAATGTTGTACTCTTATTCGAAAATGGAGAATTAGTTCAAGATTAGATGGCATAGTTTTCTTAGAACATCCATTTCTTTCAAGGAGCGGTAACTAGAAAAGATTGAGACTTGTATATATGCATTTTGAAGACCCATCTTCTTTCCCTGACAAATGTAGGAGTTCAAACTTTATTTAAAGATGCAATCGTAGCTTCATGGATTCTAAAAGTTATATTTTGACTTTTATATTTGTTTTTTTAATCCAATCACTAAATAATCAGCAAGTAAAAAAAAAATAAAACTTTGAGTGACTTTCTACAGAATCAATGGAGACATTATCTTATGTCCTCTCCATTGAGGAAAATTAAGTCGCAGAAATTCAAAGATTGTCGTATTTTGCGCTTGAGAGCATGACACATCCATTTGTTGGGAACTGAATCAATCATGCACAACGGAAATTAAAACAATATTCAATTCCCACCAAGGATCTACATTGTGTTTAGATAGAAATTGTGATAGAATTAATACATTTGATTAATTCCACAATTCTTTTACTTTTTCTTGAACTTCAATGATACATTGTGTTTAGATAGAAATTGTGATAGAATTAATACATTTGATTAATTCCACAATTCTTTTACTTTTTCTTGAACTCCAATGATCACGATCTGCAATCCAAGCTGTCCAATTGTCCAGCCTCCAATGATGATCCACACAGAGAACAGAATGACAACTAGGATTTTCTTTTTTTGTGCTAGCAAGAATAATGAATTATTCCATACAGTTTCAAACCCTAACAGCCTATTAATATAAGTCCAAACGGGTTTGGCCCGTCTATTAAACTTAACCTGGTCCAATATTTAATTAATCAAATTAATTAAATCTGGTCCATAAATTAATTAATCCAATTAATTCATTTAGGCTTATTAATAAGCAACTCAATTAATTAATTATCCAACACTTGTCAATTAATTAATTGGTAAATCTCATTCTTCTGATTCTCTTTTGTGTGTGACCCATTAGGTTCTCAATCAGGATACCTAACGATGTGAATTATTATTTTGATCTAATCAAAATCGATAAATTAAAATACCCCTTTTTAATTTATCACTAATTCACATTCGTCGTCCCAGATTGACATCTAGCAATGTGTCAGAGCAGTACATGTGACGAGAAATATCACGCGATGTGATAAAACCAAACTTATTCGTTTACCGTGAAACTATAATCCTTTCGTCATATGATCCGATCAATTATGATATCCGATTAATTATAAGATATGGATATGTGTCGATCTCGTTTATCGATCATTTCTTTTATCCCACTGTCAAGTCAATGTAAGTCGAAAACTCCTTTTCGACTTATGAGTTCACCTTGATCAAGGATTTCATTATCAACTTAACTGGATAAAATGTAGATCATAATCTCTTACTATCTAAGAGTGACGAATCC
>CAIGRP010073933.1:0-15889 GCA_903798385.1 Fraxinus cuspidata | reverse complement strand
TTTTTTTTTTTTTTTTTTTTTGTCAATTAGAAAAATTCTATCAACAATGGTAAAAAAAAATTTCCATTTTATGAATAATTTTCATACAAAACAAAGCCAAACGAATGATATTCGGTATGGTAAATTTTTAGATTTTATTTTTTTGGCAATTGAAACAAATTGTAGACCAAATGGTAAAAAAAATTATCACTTTCATGGACAATTATCATAAAAAATAAAGTCAAACGAATACCAAACTTTTAACATTTTTCAGGTGGAAAATTATATCAATCAAACACAATTAATTACAATTCCCAGTAAAACAATTTTTAGGTAATTCAATTCCCTAAGGCTATGTTTGATAGCCTTGAATTTTCATGGAAAATGGAAAACAATTTCCATTTTCTATATTTTGGCTTGTTTGATAGCCATGTTTTGACATGGAAAAGTTTTTCTCACTTCACTCCACACATGCACATTTTCTTCAATATTGTGGAATTGGTTTTCCCACCATTTTGGTGGCTTTTGACTAAGGTGGAAAATATTTTTTTTTCATTTTTTTTTGTTGGCAATTGTAACAAATTTTATAACAAATTGTAAAAAAAATGTTCATTTTAATGGACAATTTTCATTTAAAACAATGTCAAACGAACACTAAACTTTGATGAAAAAATAATTTTCTTGTCAATATTTTTTTAAAAACTTTTTGGCAATAGAAACAAATTTTATAATCAATTGTGAAAAAAAATATCACTTTAATGGACAATTTTCATATAAAACAAAGCTAAACGAATACAAAAAATTCCAAAATTTTAAAATTTTCCAGGTAGAAAATTATACCAATCAAATACAGTTAATTAACAATTCACTGAAAAACAAATTTTAGGCAATTATTTTCTCTGAAATTCATTTTATTTCCACCCATTTTCCACCCTTACAATCAAACGGACCCTAAAATTCATTTTCTTTCCACCCATTTTCTACATTTGCCATCAAACGGACCCTGAGGGTCTTCAAGATTTTTTGAAATTTACGTGTGGGGGTGAAGTCCTTTTACAGCTTTTGATTGGTAGATTTATATAACTTTTACGGTTGGCATTTCTTAATTATCCCCGAGGAGAAAATTTGGAGATTGTTTGAGCCCTATTTTTTTGTGTTAATAAGCTCTTATTTGACAATTACTAAAATAATTTTTTGGAAAAAAATAAATTTTGAAATAGTGATTTTTTGAAGAATGTTCGGTTAAAAAGTAGAAAAAAAGTTTTAATTTACGTGTATAATATTTTATTGTGAAATATGTAGTTGAAAATGAGTTTGAGAAAAAAGAATTTTATTTTAATGGTAGACAAATGAGGGCTAAATTTTAAAATAGAGATTTTTTTAGAAAAATATGACTAAAAAGTAGGAAATATTTTCTAATTTTACTTATAAAATTATTTTATTGAGAGAATGTAATTTATGATTTGATTATTTTTATTAATATAAACAAGGTGTTTTGACAGCTTTGGAATAGGATTATGTTGTGCTTCTCATCCACTTTTTTGACCATGATGTTTAATCAACTCTCTGTGCCGAAGATTGGCTTGGCATATCTTAATTAGGTCTTATGATAAGTAGCCATGTCGACTTTTTGGAGAAGTGGAAATACATATTCTTGTAGCACACGGAACATCGTCTTTGATGTTTCGTGCTCTACTAATGAACATTGAAGTTTTGAACAATTATTAATGATGATTGTTATTTTGTTACGGTAATATTCCTTGTACTGATAACAACTTTAGTTTTTAAGACACAGTCACTTGGTTAGAATTAGCATTAAAGTAACATGGCATGGTCAGGTAACAATTTATCACCAAATAGTGTTATTTTTAAGTCAAAACAGCAAATTTTGAGAATTAACACTTTGGGATTAAACACATTCAAATGAGAAAACCAAATACGGTTTAGATTGATTTGACTAGTGGCTTGTTGCATTAAATTCCTCATTTGTCTCTTTTTATTGACTATTCTTTAGCCTAGTTTCGATCTCATTAAAATTATAATTCATTTTTTTTCTTTCTTTTTATCAATCACACATTTTACAATAAAATAATATTACACATAATACCAAAAAAATTTCCTTTTTTTTTTCTAACCCCACATTTGAAAAAAATACTATTCTAACCATTAAAATTCAAATAATGGGGGTCAAATTAGAACTGTCAATGAAGCAAATTTTTATTTGAATCTGATAAAATTAATGGGAGATGGATTTAGGGTCTCAGTTTAATAATGATCCAAATCCGATATTCTGTTAACTAAATAGAGCAAATATTGACAGAGATCAATTCGATCCGATAACAACCCGATTCGAATTTTTATAATAATATATTATTATTATTATTATTATTATTATTATTATCCTAAATGATTGGAAATACACAGGCTTACAATGAGAAGCTTTGAAAATTGAAATAGACCTTTCAAAAACTCAGGCATACAATAAGAACAGACCTTTCAAGAATGAAAACAAAATTCCCAAAAATCCCTTTCTCCTTCAAATCCACCATTGTTGAAGCACTAACTCCACTCAAGGGGACTCTGAAAAATTTGCTAAAAGGTAGGCCAATGTAAACCCTATTATGAAATCTTTATACTTCTTTGAAAAATAGTAGAACTTTATCTTCCATTAGTCTCTCGTTTAATAATTACTTACTATCTTTGAATTGGGTTATGGTTTTCAAACTATCTTCGAAAATTAAACTTTACGGATATTAGATAGTAATTTTTATACTTCTACCTCCACCTCCTTATGTTCATTTCTGAATTGGGTTCTAATTTTTGTTCCGAATTCCTGAATGTTGAGGTAAATTAGAATAGCCAAATTTGAATGGTTTTTTTAATTGGAATATCTCATTCGGAAGGCGATTGATAAATTTGGATGGAAACAAAAATCTGAATCTGCACAGGTGGACGATTGAAATTTGAGAGGAGAATCTGGTGCGGGGTTGGCGAATCGAGTTTGAGTCCAAATAATGATGTCACCGAGGTAGGCGATTTTAGGTTAAGAGGTGGGACCGAAGAAGTTGAATTGTTCTGATTATAAAGTGTACTTGTCTTTAAAATTTATTAAAACTTGAGTTTCTTACAATATATGATTAAGCTTAAGCAAGGATTTAAGTGTTCTTGAACTTAAGTTTCTGTCATCTTGAAATTAGTTCAGTTTTGCGACTTAAAATATTGTGTCATCTTGCGAAGAATTGTTCAATGCTTGTGTTAATACAATAAGAACTTCCTAGTGAGTATTTTAAATGAACGCTTACGCCACTTTCTTACATCATTCACCTGATATGGCTTGATTTCTCGAGTTATGGGATGCTCTTGTCAAAGCTGATATATTATTACTACCTAAATTTCTCTTTTATTATAATCTGAAATTTGGTTTGATTACATGTATTATTTGACCTGCCTCGAGGTGAGCTCTACAAAGTAACATCCAGTCAGTTACTCAGGTATATTTGAAATGTGGGGAGTTTAAATTTTCAGATAGATACACCTTATATTATTCTTAATTGGAAAATTGGCTTTTGAAAAGTTTTAAAAATTAAATTGTAGACCACCAGGTGAAATGTAATAACTCAATGGATGCATTTGTTCGAACATGTTAACCCCCGAATGAGAATAGCCATATTAAGAGGTGGGACTGAAGAAGTTTGGTGTTGTGTATATTTGCAGGGATTTCATCATCCTCTTCTATGCGTACTGGGTAAATAGGACGATGATGTTTTCTACATTTCTTCGCCATTTTTTTTTTCTTGTATGTCATTTAACTTTTTTGTTACCTCTATATTTACCAATTATTCATTATTGAATGAGAATGACATATTTTGTCAAATCTTCAATTAGTATCTTCTTGCATGTTGCATTCTTACCCAATTTTCTCATTTCAATCTTGATTTCAGGACTTTTCAAATAAGTACAATGGCGGACAAGGCCGGCACTGAAGCGGAGAAAAAAGATAATGCTTCATGATTCACCTCCACCTTATCTTAAGAGACGAAAATTGACATCCAATGTATGAAATGATTTTGTAAAATTTAAAGGGCCAAAAGGAAATGAGATTACACAGTGCAAGCTTTGTCGTAAAGAATTTGTAGGGGAGAGCGGTAAAGGAACTAGCTACTTAAAGAATTACATGAAAATGTGTAATGGAAAAGGTAGTAGGGACATTGGTCAACAAATGCTATCCATTTTCAAAAGTTCCTCAGAGGCTGCTGCCATAGTTAAAAATCATAAGTTTGACCAATTGAAATGTAGGATGGATTTTGGTAAGATGGTTATCATTCATAATTATCCTTTTAATATGGTTGAACGTGGATATTTTGAGATCGTTTGTAATGGTTTGCAACCAATGTTTAAGCTTGTGTCAAGAAATACAGTGATGTATAATGTATTTGAAGTTTACAAAAGTGAGAAGGACAAGTTATACAACCACTTAGAGAAACTTTCAGGTAGAACCACTCTAACTACTGATCTTTGGACATCTGATCATCAATATATTGGTTATATAAGCTCGACATCTCATTTTATTGATGATGATTGGGAATTGAAAAAAAAAAATAATTGGTTATGGATGCATTAAATATCCTCATGATGCAAAAACACTTTTTCAGATATATCACTGATATGATTTTGGAACGGAAATTGGAGAAAAAAATTGTTCGCCATCGTGGTTGACAATGATAGCGTTAGTGATGTTATGGTAAGAAGCTTGAAAAGTTGGCTTTGTGACAAGTTTGCGATACATTTGGAAGGTGACTTATTTCAAGTGTGTTGTTGTGCTCAAATTCTTAATTTGATTGTTATAAATTTACTCATGCAAAAAATCATCTCAATTTGAAAGATAAGAATAAGGTGAAGATGTATTGTTCTACTAGGTGGAATTCTACTTTTCAAATGATTGAAAGTGCAAAAGAGATGAAAGAGGTGCTTTGGCCCTTAGCACAAACACGTATAAACTCTATCCAAGTGAAGAAGAACGAAAAATTGCTAAAGTTCTATGTGATTGCTTGAGAATATTTTATGATGCAACAAATCATTTTTCTGGTTCTCATTTTCCCACATCAAATGAGTTTTTCCAGATGTTTGTAATATTTAACTAAATTTATCCAAGTGGGAAATTAGTGAGCATAGTTTTTTGTGTATGATGGCCGGCACTTTGAAACTGAAGTTTGTTAAATATTGGCAGGAGTGTTGTTTGGTATTAACAGTTGCTGTTGTTTTTGATCCAAGATTTAAAATGGATTTGGTTGAATATTATTATGATAAGCTATATGGTGTTGATGCTCATACATATACTGAAAGAGTTCGTAAGGCAATATTTGACCTTTTCAATGAGTATGATGATAATTCATCTCAAGTGGAAATAAGTCAAGAACTTGGTTCTAGTAGTGATCATGGAATGGGGGCTTCTCTAGAGGACCAGTTGAGTGGGTTTGATTCTTGGTCAACACAATTTCAATCTTCTAATTTTTCATCTTCTTCAAAAAATTCAGAGTTAGAGAAGTACTTGGAGGAGCTATTATTTCCAAGTACTAAAAATTTTAAAGTTTTGAATTGGTGGAAGGTTAATAGTGCTAAATTCCCTTCTCTTAGAAGAATTGCTCGTGACATATTAACTGTTCCGCAACTACTGTTGCGTCTGAGGCTGCATTTAGTGTTGGAGGAAGAGTAATTGGTGATTTTCGTGTTTCATTGCTTCCGGAAACTGTAGAGGCTTTGGTGATTATACAAGATTGGCTTCCCTCCTTGAAAAATCAGAGTCAGTATGCTGACTCTGATTTGGTTATATATATGTTTATACATGTTTGTGCTAACCGCCAAAGCACCTCTTTCATCTCTTTTGCACTTTCAATCATTTGAAAAGCAGAATTCCACCTAGTAGAACAATACATCTTCACCTTATTCTTATCTTTCAAATTGAGTTGATTTTTTGCATGAGTAAATTTATGTATTGCATATGAAGACCTTTTCAAATACTTCACGATTTCTCTAACCTTATGAATAAACTCTCCAATTGCTTTAAACCCATCTTGCACAATCAAATTAAGAATTTGAGCACTACAACACACTTGAAATAAGTCACCTTCCAAATGTATCGCAAACTTGTCACAAAGCCAACTTTTCAAGCTTCTTACCATCACATCACTAACGCTATCATTGTCAACCACGATGGCGAACAATTTTTTTTCTCCAATTTCTATTCCAAAATCATATCAGTGATATATCTGAAAAAGTGTTTTTGCATCATGAGGATATTTAATACATCTATAACCAATTATTATTTCTTTCAATTCTCAATCATCATCAATAAAATGAGATGTCGAGCGTATATAACCAATATCTTGATGATCAGATGTCCAAAGATCAGTAGTTAGAGTGGTTCTACCTGAAAGTTTCTCTAAGTGGTTGTATAACTTGTCCTTCTCACTTTTGTAAATTTCAAATACATTAGGCCTCACTGTATTTCTTGACACAAGTTTAAACAGTGGTTGCAAACCATTACAAACGATCTCAAAATATTCATGTTCAGCCATATTAAAAGGATAATTATGCATGATAACCATCTTAGCAAACTCCATCCTACTTTTCAATTGGTCAAACTTATGATGTTTAACTATGGCAGCAGCCTCTGAGGAACTTTTGGAAATGGATAGCATTTGTTGACCAGTGTCCCTGCTACCTTTCCCATTACACATTTTCAAGTAATTCTTTAAGTGGTTAGTTCATTTATTACTCTCCTCTACAAATTCTTTACGACAATGCTTGCCCTATGCAGTCTCATTTTCTTTTGACCCTTTAAATTTTACAAAATCATTCCATACATTGGATGTCAATTTCGTCTCTTAAGATAAGGTGGAGGTGAATCATCAACTTGTATTTCCAAGCATCATCTTTTTTCTCCGCTTCAGTGCCGACCTTGTCCGCCATTGTACGTATTTAAAAGTCCTGAAATCAAGATTGAAATGAGAAAATTGTGAAAGAATGCAACATGCAAGAAGATACTAATTGAAGATTTGACAAAATATGCCATTCTCATTCAATAATGAATAATTGGTATATAAAGGTAACAAAAAATTTACAAGTCATATAAGAAAAAAATGGCGAAGAAATGTAGAAAACATCATCGTCCTATTTACTCAATATGCATAGAAGAGGACGATGAAATCCTTGCAAATATACACAACACCAAACTTCTTCAGTCCCACCTCTTAATATGGCTGTTCTAATTCAGAGGTTAACACGTTCGAACAAATGCATCCATTGAGATATTGCATTTCACCTGGTGGTCTACAATTGAATTTTTAAAACTTTTCAAAACCTAGTTTTCCAATTAAGAATAATGTAAGGTGTATCTATCTGAAAATTTAAACTCCCCACATTTCAAATATACCTAAGTATCTGAGAGGATGTTACTTTGTAGAGCTCACCCCGAGACAGGTCAAATAATACATGTAATCAAACCAGATTTTAAATTATAATAAAAGAGAAACATGGGTAGTAACAATATATCAGCTTTGACAAGAGCATCCCATAACTCGAGAAATCACGCCATGTCAAGTGTATGACGTAAGAAAGTGGTGTAGGCATTCATTTGAAATACTCACTAGCAAGTTCTTATTGTACTAACACAAGCATTGAACAATTCTTCGTAAGATGAAACAATATTTTAAGTGGCAAAACTGAACTAATTTCAAGATGAACCCCCGTACCAGTTTCTCCTCTCAAATTTCAATCGTCCACCTATGCAGATTCAGATTTTTGATTCCGTCCAAATTTATCAATCACCTTCCGAATGAGATATTCTAATTAAAACAAACATTCAAATTTGGCTATTCTAATTTACCTCAACATTTAGGAATTCAGAACAAAAAATTAGAACCCGGTTTAGGAATGACCACAAGGAGGTGGAGGTAGAAGTGTAAAAATTACTATCTAATATCCATAAAGTTTAATTTTCGAAGATAGTTTGAAAACCAGAACCCAATTCAAAGATAGTAAGTAATTATTAAATGAGAGACACATGGAAGATAAAGTTCTGCTACTTTTGAAAAAAGTATAAAGATTTCATAATAGGGTTTACATTGTCCTTCCTTCTTGCAAATTTTTGAGAGGCCCCTTGATTGGAATTAGTGCTTCAGCAATAATAGATTTGAAGGAGAAAGGAATTTTTGAGAATTTTGTTTTCATTCTTGAAAGGTCTGTATCGTATGCTTGGATTTTTGAAAGGTCTATTTCAATTTTCAAAGCTTCTCTTTGTGTGCCTGTGTATTTCCAATCATTTAGGATAATATTATTATAAAAATTTGCATCGGGGTTGTTATCGGATTGGATTGACCTATATGTATATTTGCTCCATTTATTTAACAAATTATCGGATTTGAATCTTAATCGAGTTATCAGACTGAGACCCTAATCCATTTCCCATTAATTTTATCGGATTCGGTCAAAATCCGATCAATTGGCAAGCCTATTAAAGTGTACCAACTTGAAACTTTAGGTTTCTATGAATTGCGAAATATACAAGAATACTTGAACTAGGATCAAAGGACCTTAGATAATAAACTGAATCACCAAAAATCAAAAGTAGACAAAATAAGTTCATCAGGAATCAATTAAAATCAGAACGAGTTACTATAATTCAGCAAAGAACAAGAACGAGTCACCAAAAATCGTAAAGTCAAGGACGGTTACCACAACTTAACAAGAACTATAAATGAGTCACAAAGAATTACTAGAGTCAATGACGAGTTACCAAAACTCAACAAGAATCAGGAACAAGTCATAGAGAACAACCAAAAATTTGGATTAGTTATCACAACTCACCGAGAACAAGAACTGAAATCACCATTCAATTTCTCATTGTTTGTTCAATGTATTTCATTCTTATGTTTCATGACAAATATTATCATCATCCACTTTATAATACTTGCTAATTTTTTCCTTTTCAGAAGACTTAATGCCTGTTCGAATCTGTTGACATACAAAAATGAAGCCCAATTAAATGGTCCAAAGATGGAAGACCAGTTACGAAACTCGAAAGATAGGCCAAACGAGATCATGTAAAGTCTCAAGACAATACTCAAGACGGAGTCATATAACGGGGGCCCATTATCGCCCAAGCCGGTAAGACGCCCAAGATTTGGACGATCATCATCACCCAAGCATGTCGGAAGTCCAAGATCCGAGTGAGCATGGCGCCTTATTATTATTATTTAAAGTGATGGTTATTGAAACAGTTCATTCCACAACCCAAGGACCTTAATCATGAGCGGTTAAATGATAGGAGTAATAATAGCAGTTAAGGACGGTTTTTGACTAGTCATATCATAGAGAAAGTGGGTGGTTACAGGGCGATAAGCGATTTTTCAAATAGTGCTACAAGGAAAAACTGTCGAATGAGTATAAAAGAAAAAAGAGAACATAGAAGTAGAGAATTATGTAATTTCATTTCTTTCTTTTTTAATTGACAATTACTTTGCGAATTCAGTATACTTGTGCCCATTGGAGGCATTTCGCTTCTTGTAAATTGTAATCTTCATAAATAAAGCACCCCTCCTTGGGACTTTGTCTCGAGTGGTTGTTGTTCCTTACACAATCATCTGAATCTTCTTCTAATTGTTAGAAATACCCGATTTCCCGCGCGAAATAGAATCATTTAGGCATTTTGCAAGCGATGAGATATTTGATAACATCACATTAATAGATTCAACTTTTGAGTATGAAAATCCACCACCTGAAATTGAATTCAAGAACAAATAATAACCAATATTCCAACTATCATTTCCTGTTTGTATATCCAAAATTAGCCACGAATTTCTAATAACCAAATTTTCACTCAAATTTTTTTCCATCCAGATATCTGCAATGCTAGTTCTTTCAAAATTTGTCATGTCTTCTTCAATATGAAAGCCTCTCAAAATCACTATGCAAATCTCCAATACAGTCATAACCTGAAATTTCCAGTACAGATGTAAACAGACACTATAGCTGCAAATCTCCAATTTCAAAAACTGTTTTCATCTCATGTGATTGTATCCTTTAGACAGTCTGCAAATATCCAATAGAGCTGCAACTTGAAATTTCCAATACAAATGCAAACAGCCACTATAGCTACAAATCTCCAATTTCAAAAACTATTTTCGAAACCAACAAAGAAATAGATTACAGAATCATAGATACAATTTTCCAGATGTAATAACAAAAGAAAAAAATTCATCTATAATCAATTTATCAATAAAATATGTAGAAGAAAAAAACACTGGGATATAATGTCCAATGTAATTTTGAATAACCGGTTATGAAATTTATGTTAGAAATTAATCTAGTTGCAATACAGTAAAGTGCAGAAATAAAACTTATCGACTGATCGAGTCTTGTGACATCACGATATCTTAAAGCGAAATTGTCTGTGGATAACTGCTGCGACCTCTGTGGACAATCGCTTCTAGGATACAATGATAAAATAAATCAATTGTGCAGCAATCACAAATGTTTTCAGAACTCTCAAGTGTACTCCAGAAAATAAAAATAAGTATAATAATTTTTTTACTGAATATAATGAAATAATTTCGTTTTTGTAGTAATTTTTTAATGCCCGATGTGTGTTTATATAGGCAAAAAATGATGTAATTACCTCCACCATGATCCAGTATTATATGCAAGTTTTATGATTAGTGGTAATGAGTTGCTAATATTGGGGCTGTTAAAAATGAACAAGACTCCAAACCTTAAATTTGTGAGAAAAACATGCTAAAGATTACTGTTAAATAAGTTGATTCATCAATTAATGAAAGTCAAACCAGAAACTGCATATTAGGACATATACATAAAACTCATTTTCACGTAAATTATTCTTTTCTCCCTTGACTTTGAGATTTTTTTTTTCGCACAATTTATATTTTCCTTTTCAAATTCATCATATTTCTCTTCACTATTTAACATCTTATGTGTAGAATTTTTTCTATTAAGCGACTAAGATTACCCCTATAACGTGTTTTAGGCCGATGACTCCAAATCAATTGACTATAGGGTATTAGGTTATGAGAAACTCCTCGAACTTAATTACTCGAGTCAAATAGGCTTCAAAAAAGTGTATAAGATGACACACATTTTATTTTACTTTTCAGGAAATTTACTAGAGCTTAGGTCAACAAAATTAAGGTCAATTAATGTTCAAGGTCTCCTTATAAATAGATGACTGCCATCCCAAATCTCATACACGCGGTTAAGACTCATCCCAAAATCATAGTGTGTGCAGTGTAGATGTTATATGAAGAAACATATTCTAAGTACTCCACATAAGCCTAAACAAAGTAATGGAAAATATGCTTCAACACATTAATTAAGCTCATACTTGATCACGACACACATGTTCAAGTAAATTATATATTATGTTGAAGAAAATATTCTTTTTTTTTATTTTTCAATTTTGTATTATTTTTTTTAAAAATCAAACAATTTAAAAACAAAATAGCAAAAAAATAAATAAATAAATAAATAAGAGATGCTTGTTGTAATAAATGAAACACAATGTTAAAGCACAAGCACGCACCAAAAGTACTTAATCAGTTAGGTAAACACATGTTCTTACCTTTAAGAGCACCGTGATCTATCTAAAAAATTTTCAGATCACTCTTCTTCACCCAAACTTGCCTAGTGGAAGAATTAATCATAATTAACTATATCATTAACTCGGTCAATTGACTCACTTGACTAGTAAGGAAGTCAATTCGACTATCAAACTCCTGATTTTTATTTCTATTTAAATTCTGACGTCTATTTCTATTCAGGAATTTGTGACACTTTAGGCTTTATATGTCCTAATTCTCCACGGTTGAAACAAGTAGGAATAAATTTAGGAACAATCTTAGATTTCATATTTTGAACATTAGATGGAGAAAACCTATGGTGTACCGATGATTTCAATCCTCGGATACCTACATTCTTGGCCGTGTTTCTATTGAAGAGCTCGTGACACTTATGTCTTATGTGTCCTACCTTACCGCAATGGTGATATGTAGGGCTGAACCTAGAAGCAACTCTAGGTTTCAAGTTTTGAACCTTAGACTTTAAGGCAGGTACAAACTTATTGTTAGAAGATGAAGTAGTATGAGCATTTGTTTCATTATCGTCAAAATCTCTTCTATTCCCATCTTGTTTGTTCAGACCTATTATATTATCAATTTTTTAGATCCGCTAGAAAGATTTTGAAGTTGGGAACTTTATTTTTCAAGATCACTTGTAAGAGATTTAACCTTAACATATAAAGACTCTTTCTCAGCCCGTAATTCATTCAAACATCTAGTCGACTCCTCAAGTTTAGCTATAAGTCTCTATTTTTCTAATTCAAGTGCATTAACCTTTTTAAACACAACTTTATTCACTTTCTTAATTTTAAGACTCTCCTCAAATAATTGTTCATAAGCCTCATGAAGTTCCATATCACACTCAAATCCCGAATCATAAACTGATTGACTCATTTAGACAAAATTTTGGGTCAAGGATCGCTATTAGGCTCTGATACCACTTGTTAGTTACTAGTTCGACCCTAAAATCACCTAATAAGTGAATAATGCGGAATTAAAATTAACAATTAATAAGCAACATCCACTTTTAATTATTTCTAGATGGTTAGTCAATCAATTCAATTTTCCTATAGTTTGAATGCTGCAATTATATAGAAAGCAATAAATAACACAAAATATGATAACAAAGAAAACTCGTAATTGGGTAAAAACTCCTGGCCCAGGTTAGTAACAATCCACTATAAACGAATCAACTTACAGTACTGTCAGACTCGATTAACTTTAGTACTCTGACCTCATGTCAGTAATCACCAAAACCCTTCTAGATTGCATGCTCTTGCACCAACTCTCGATCTTCTGAATTCGTCTTTCTCTTGTGAATTAATGAGAACTCCTCATTCTCCTACAACCAAAAATTGTAATCACCTTCCTTGATCTTCATAATACTGACATATGTTGTTGAAGTATATGCTTTGGTGTTTAGTTTATGTGAGGATGATGTTTTTCAAAGCAATGATCAAATCAAAATGAAAGTTGAACGCTAGGAATGATATGGAGGATGTAAGCACTTGTTTCTCTCAATGGTCAACCCGTATTTTTCGAATGGTGGTGTCCATAGATATAGTGAAGTGGTTTTGGGTAGTATGGGCCGGATGAAAACTTTGAAAAAAATGAATTAGGTTTCCTCATAATACACTGTTGCTCGAGTGATAGGCGAGCGATGGTGACTCACCCAAAACAAGTCCAGGTGGAAAACGGGCGACATAACTTCAGTTTTATTGCTCGAGCATCAGCTGGGCAATAAACTAGCGAAATTGCGGTGACTTTTTCCTTCTCGTTCCATACTCGAACCCTAGGACTTCTTACTGACCATTTGACACTTTGATTTTTGAAAACTCTTTTACAAAAATAGTTTTGTCAAAAGATTGTCCACATACATCAATCTGTAAGTCGTGATATACATGTAGTAAAATCTCAATTAGATCGTTTTTTGCCACTGTTTGATATCTATTATTTTGAAACTTTTTTTTCTACATACTTATTTTTAACCACACATTTACTTAATAAAATATTTTGCACGTAAATCAAAAAATTTTTCCTACTTTTTAATCACATTCTCCAAAAATTCATTATTAAAAATATTGTGTTCCCAAATAATGACTAGCAAACATGGGCTTATTTTGTCTATAGTAGATCTTTGAAATTTAACTTTAATTTATGTATCAAATTTCCCTACTTATTGCATGATGCATTTCAAATCGATTAAAATATCTTAAGAAGCAACAATAACGCAATGAATCTTCCACTTAATTGTAGTATGACATATCAACTTAGCACTACAACATGTCAAAAAAAATATCAAATTAAAAAATGCACATTTTAACCTTTTAGTCTAAAGATATTGTTATTGCTTCATTTATTATTTTTATTTTTAGGATACCGTATATCGATTACGTAAAAAATCAATTATAATAGGATATTGACAACTGAGTATTTTTTGCTGGTTTGCATAACGATAGTTGAGAATATAATAGGGTCATGAAATTTCAAACAAAAAATAAAAATTTGAGACAATTGACAAATTAAAGTAATTTTATTTATCTTGAAACGTGTTTTTAGAAAATAAGTCATAATTTTTAGGGGTGAGCAAAAAAATTGAAAAATCAATCAAATCGACCAAACCAAATCAAGTCTGGCCGGTTTGGGTCAAAAAATTGGTTTGATTCGATTAATTTTAATCATTAAAAATTGGGTTGAGTTGGTTGAGGTTTAAGTAGAGCTGTAAATGAATCGGATATAAACCGAATCTGCTCATATTCGATCTGATAATTCAATAGATATTTAATTATTAAATTCAGATCCGATTTGCTATATTATTAGATATCCGTTCCAATAATTTTATACGAAATTGAAAAAATTAGAAAAATAAAACCAAAGTCGAAATCAACTTATTATTTAGGCCCATATTTTTAACCATTAAAGCCTAAATAGTTAAAAAAAATCCAAACAATGACCCATCCCCCTATCTATAACTTATTCATTTTGCTTCTTTTTTGATGGAAAACGATGTGTGATGACTTGTAACTTTTTGAAAATTAAAAAAAAAAAAAAACTTCATACAATTTTCTTTATTTAGTTAACGGATTATCGAATTTCGATTTTAATCGGATTATCGAACTGAGATTTTAAATTCATTTTCCATTTATTTAATCGGATTCAGATCAAGATTCAATCCATTGACAACCCTAATTTTGAGCAACCAACCCGTCAATTAACTGATCCAATCCACTGAGACATTTTTTGTTTTTTTTTTTCGTGTTGAAATTAATATTTTTAAACTTAAAAAGTAAAATAATAAAACCACAAACATAATTATTTCTCAAATAATTTGTCTACCGTCTACACCACTTCTAACAAAACTTCAAATTCAAATTCAAATTGTAGCTTCAATTTTTTGGTAAATTATCGAATTTCAGGTTGGACCAAAAATAAACCCAATCGAAACAATCTGCAGGCCTAATAATTTTAGTTATAGCCTTCCGATTTAAAAGTCTGAATTTATTAATAGTGATTTGTTGTAAATGATAAGTTGTTAGTGAATGACAATTGTACTCGTACAGTCCTAGAAATTATTACCATATGTATCCCTAATCATTCCCTATAAATATAGGGTTTTGGTTCTCATTATAATACACACAAGTCTATTGAATTTTATTATCTCTTCTCTTTCTCTCTCTTTTCAAACACGTTATCAGTATGATAACTTAATTTTTCAAAGTTTAGTGAATGTAATAATTTTTTAAAGCATAATCATTTACCACATGTATCAAAATTAATTTGGTGACATGTGAATTTTTTTAATATACACATACATCATAATGGTGCAGACTTGTAGTTAGATTCTATTTGTTTTTTTAATTCACATCTACATACATGTTTGTTTGCATGTCTATGTAGAACTTAGTCCATTCATATTTAGTCAATTCATGTATGTACATATGCATGATCTATGATTTATGTATTTTGATTCATGTCTGTACAATCTTTATGATTCATGCATGTACATAAAATCACGTCTTTGAATTAATATTATGAAGTCGAATTGACTAGTTTTTGCTTAATCACACATTTCGAATTAATTCATGTTTATATAAACTGTCATCATGATTTTTGCATTAATAAATGCTTTTATATGTAAATATTTTACAGTATGCTCCTGAACATATTTCATTGAATGTATTTGGTTCTACAATATTCTACCATTAAATTCGGTATATGAAGATTTTTTTCCTAGTATATGTTTGGAAGATTTTTTTGTTAATACATTTTTGGTAATTAATTTT